>JAYRCI010000074.1:0-40021 GCA_038088585.1 Chrysina gloriosa | reverse complement strand
CAGAACACAGATAGGAAAAAATATTATGAAGAAAAGTTGTTTTGTTATTAACGAGGAAGACATGTGCCAAAATTCGTTCGAGAATTCAGACTTTTACCGTCCCCCACTACCTACCCTCGATTTTTTATTGCTCCAGGTAATCGCTTATCCAGAACACAGATAGGAAAAAATATTATGAAGAAAAGTTGTTTTGTTATTAACGAGGAAGACATGTGCCAAAATTCGTTCGAGAATTCAGACTTTTACCGTCCCCCACTACCTACCCTCGATTTTTTATTGCTCCAGGTAATCGCTTATCCAGAACACAGATAGGAAAAAATATTATGAAGAAAAGTTGTTTTGTTATTAACGAGGAAGACATGTGCCAAAATTCGTTCGAGAATTCAGACTTTTACCGTCCCCCACTACCTACCCTCGATTTTCATTGCTCCAGGTAATCGCTTATCCAGAACACAGATAGGAAAAAATATTATGAAGAAAAGTTGTTTTGTTATTAACGAGGAAGACATGTGCCAAAGTTCGTTCGAGAATTCAGACTTTTACCGTCCCCCACTACCTACCCTCGATTTCTTATTGCTCCAGGTAATCGCTTATCCAGAACACAGATAGGAAAAATATTATGAAGAAAAGTTGTTTTGTTATTAACGAGGAAGACATGTGCCAAAATTCGTTCGAGAATTCAGACTTTTACCGTCGCCCACTACCTACCCTCGATTTTTTATTGCTCCAGGTAATCGCTTATCCAGAACACAGATAGGAAAAAATATTATGAAGAAAAGTTGTTTTGTTATTAACGAGGAAGACATGTGCCAAAGTTCGTTCGAGAATTCAGACTTTTACCGTCCCCCACCACCTACCCTCGATTTCTTATTGCTCCCAGTAATCGCTTATCCAGAACACAGATAGGAAAAAATATTATGAAGAAAAGTTGTTTTGTTATTAACGAGGAAGACATGTGCCAAAATTCGTTCGACAATTCAGACTTTTACCGTCCCCCACTACCTACCCTCGATTTTTATTGCTCCAGGTAATCGCTTATCCAGAACACAGATAGGAAAAAATATTATGAAGAAAAGTTGTTTTGTTATTAACGAGGAAGACATGTGCCAAAATTCGTTCGAGAATTCAGACTTTTACCGTCCCCCACTACCTACCCTCGATTTTTTATTGCTCCAGGTAATCGCTTATCCAGAACACAGATAGGAAAAAATATTATGAAGAAAAGTTGTTTTGTTATTAACGAGGAAGACATGTGCCAAAATTCGTTCGAGAATTCAGACTTTTACCGTCCCCCACTACCTACCCTCGATTTCTTATTGCTCCAGGTAATCGCTTATCCAGAACACAGATAGGAAAAATATTATGAAGAAAAGTTGTTTTGTTATTAACGAGGAAGACATGTGCCAAAGTTCGTTCGAGAATTCAGACTTTTACCGTCCCCCACTACCTACCCTCGATTTTTTATTGCTCCAGGTAATCGCTTATCCAGAACACAGATAGGAAAAAATATTATGAAGAAAAGTTGTTTTGTTATTAACGAGGAAGACATGTGCCAAAGTTCGTTCGAGAATTCAGACTTTTACCGTCCCCCACTACCTACCCTCGATTTTTTATTGCTCCAGGTAATCGCTTATCCAGAACACAGATAGGAAAAAATATTATGAAGAAAAGTTGTTTTGTTATTAACGAGGAAGACATGTGCCAAAGTTCGTTCGAGAATTCAGACTTTTACCGTCCCCCACTACCTACCCTCGATTTCTTATTGCTCCAGGTAATCGCTTATCCAGAACACAGATAGGAAAAATATTATGAAGAAAAGTTGTTTTGTTATTAACGAGGAAGACATGTGCCAAAATTCGTTCGAGAATTCAGACTTTTACCGTCCCCCACTACCTACCCTCGATTTTTTATTGCTCCAGGTAATCGCTTATCCAGAACACAGATAGGAAAAAATATTATGAAGAAAAGTTGTTTTGTTATTAACGAGGAAGACATGTGCCAAAATTCGTTCGAGAATTCAGACTTTTACCGTCCCCACTACCTACCCTCGATTTTTTATTGCTCCAGGTAATCGCTTATCCAGAACACAGATAGGAAAAATATTATGAAGAAAAGTTGTTTTGTTATTAACGAGGAAGACATGTGCCAAAATTCGTTCGAGAATTCAGACTTTTACCGTCCCCCACTACCTACCCTCGATTTTTTATTGCTCCAGGTAATCGCTTATCCAGAACACAGATAGGAAAAAATATTATGAAGAAAAGTTGTTTTGTTATTAACGAGGAAGACATGTGCCAAAATTCGTTCGAGAATTCAGACTTTTACCGTCCCCCACTACCTACCCTCGATTTTTTATTGCTCCAGGTAATCGCTTATCCAGAACACAGATAGGAAAAAATATTATGAAGAAAAGTTGTTTTGTTATTAACGAGGAAGACATGTGCCAAAATTCGTTCGAGAATTCAGACTTTTACCGTCCCCCACCACCTACCCTCGATTTCTTATTGTTCCAGGTAATCGCTTATCCAGAACACAGATAGGAAAAATATTATGAAGAAAAGTTGTTTTGTTATTAACGAGGAAGACGTGTGCCAAAGTTCGTTCGAGAATACTGACTTTTACCGTCGCCCACTACCTACCCTCGATTTTTTATTGCTCCAGGTAATCGCTTATCCAGAACACAGATAGGAAAAAATATTATGAAGAAAAGTTGTTTTGTTATTAACGAGGAAGACATGTGCCAAAGTTCGTTCGAGAATTCAGACTTTTACCGTCCCCCGCTACCTACCCTCGATTTTTTATTGCTCCAGGTAATCGCTTATCCAGAACACAGATAGGAAAAAATATTATGAAGAAAAGTTGTTTTGTTATTAACGAGGAAGACATGTTCCAAAATCCGTTCGAGGATTCAGACTTTTACCGTCCCCCACTACCTACCCTCGATTTTTTATTGCTTCAGGTAATCGCTTATCCAGAACACAGATAGGAAAAAATATTATGAAGAAAAGTTGTTTTGTTATTAACGAGGAAGACATGTGCCAAAATTCGTTCGGGGATTCAGACTTTCACCGTCCCCCACTATCTACCCTCGATTTTTATTGCTCCAGGCAATCGCTTATCCAGAACACAGATAGGAAATAATATTATGAAGAAAAGTTGTTTTGTTATTAACGAGGAAGACGTGTGCCAAAATTCGTTCGAGGATTCAGACTTTTACCGTTGCCCACTACCTACCCTCGATTTTTCATTTCTCCAGGTAATCGCTTATCCAGAACACAGATAGGAAAAAATATTATGAAGAAAAGTTGTTTTGTTATTAACGAGGAAGACATGTGCCAAAATTCGTTCGAAAATTCAGACTCTTACCGTTGCCCACTACCTACCCTCGATTTTTATTGCTCCAGGTAATCGCTTATCCAGAACACAGATAGGAACAAATATTATGAAGGAAAGTTGTTTTGTTATTAACGAGGAAGACATGTGCCAAAATTCGTTCGAGAATTCAGACTTTTACCGTAGCCCACTACCTACCCTCGATTTTTTATTGCTCCAGGTAATCGCTTATCCAGAACACAGATAGGAAGAAATATTATGAAGAAAAGTTGTTTTGTTATTAACGAGGAAGACACGTGCCAAAGTTCGTTCGAGAATTCAGACTTTTACCGTCCCCCACCACCTACCCTCGATTTCTTATTACTCCCAGTAATCGCTTATCCAGAACACAGATAGGAAAAAATATTATGAAGAAAAGTTGTTTTGTTATTAACGGGAAAGACATGTGCCAAAATTCGTTCAAGAATTCAGACTTTTACCGTCCCCCACTACCTACACTCGATTTTTATTGCTCCGGATAATCGCTTATCCAGAACACAGCTAGGAAAAAATATTATGAAGAAAAGTTGTTTTGTTATTAACGAGGAAAACGTGTGCCACGTGTGCTTTTACGGTAAAAGTCTGAATCCTCGAACGAAATTTGGCACATGTCTTCCTCGTTAATAACAAAACAACTTTTCTTCATAATATTTTTTCCTATCTGTGTTCTGGATAAGCGATTACCTGGAGCAATAAAATGTCGAGGGTAGGTAGTGGGGGACGGTAAAAGTCTGAATCCTCGAACGAATTTTGGCACATGTCTTCCTCGTTAATAACAAAACAACTTTTCTTCATAATATTTTTTCCTATCTGTGTTCTGGATAAGCGATTACCTGGAGCAATAAAAAATCGAGGGTAGGTAGTGGGGGACGGTAAAAGTCTGAATTCTCGAACGAATTTTGGCACATGTCTTCCTCGTTAATAACAAAACAACTTTTCTTCATAATATTTTTTCCTATCTGTGTTCTGGATAAGCGATTACCTGGAGCAATAAAAAATCGAGGGTAGGTAGTGGGGGACGGTAAAAGTCTGAATTCTCGAACGAACTTTGGCACATGTCTTCCTCGTTAATAACAAAACAACTTTTCTTCATAATATTTTTTCCTATCTGTGTTCTGGATAAGCGATTACCTGGAGCAATAAAAAATCGAGGGTAGGTAGTGGGGGACGGTAAAAGTCTGAATTCTCGAACGAATTTTGGCACATGTCTTCCTCGTTAATAACAAAACAACTTTTCTTCATAATATTTTTTCCTATCTGTGTTCTGGATAAGCGATTACCTGGAGCAATACAAAATCGAGGGTAGGTAGTGGGGTACGGTAAAAGTCAGAATTCTCGAACGAAGATCGGCACACGTATTCCTCGTTAATAACAAAACAACTTTTCTTCATAATATTTTTTCCTATCTGTGTTCTGGATAAGCGATTACCTGGAGCAATAAAAAATCGAGGGTAGGTAGTGGGGGACGGTAAAAGTCTGAATTCTCGAACGAATTTTGGCACATGTCTTCCTCGTTAATAACAAAACAACTTTTCTTCATAATATTTTTTCCTATCTGTGTTCTGGATAAGCGATTACCTGGAGCAATACAAAATCGAGGGTAGGTAGTGGGGGACGGTAAAAGTCAGAATTCTCGAACGAAGATCGGCACACGTATTCCTCGTTAATAACAAAACAACTTTTCTTCATAATATTTTTTCCTATCTGTGTTCTGGATAAGCGATTACCTGGAGCAATAAAAAATCGAGGGTAGGTAGTGGGCGACGGTAAAAGTCAGAATTCTCGAACGAACTTTGGCACATGTGTTCCTCGTTAATAACAAAACAACTTTTCTTCATAATATTTTTTCCTATCTGTGTTCTGGATAAGCGATTACCTGGAGCAATAAAAAATCGAGGGTAGGTAGTGGGGGACGGTAAAAGTCTGAATTCTCGAACGAATTTTGGCACATGTCTTCCTCGTTAATAACAAAACAACTTTTCTTCATAATATTTTTTCCTATCTGTGTTCTGGATAAGCGATTACCTGGAGCAATACAAAATCGAGGGTAGGTAGTGGGGTACGGTAAAACTCAGAATTCTCGAACGAAGATCGGCACACGTATTCCTCGTTAATAACAAAACAACTTTTCTTCATAATATTTTTTCCTATCTGTGTTCTGGATAAGCGATTACCTGGAGCAATAAAAAATCGAGGGTAGGTAGTGGGGGACGGTAAAAGTCTGAATTCTCGAACGAACTTTGGCACATGTGTTCCTCGTTAATAACAAAACAACTTTTCTTCATAATATTTTTTCCTATCTGTGTTCTGGATAAGCGATTACCTGGAGCAATAAAAAATCGAGGGTAGGTAGTGGGGGACGGTAAAAGTCTGAATTCTCGAACGAATTTTGGCACATGTCTTCCTCGTTAATAACAAAACAACTTTTCTTCATAATATTTTTTCCTATCTGTGTTCTGGATAAGCGATTACCTGGAGCAATAAAAAATCGAGGGTAGGTAGTGGGGGACGGTAAGAGTCAGAATTCTCGAACGAACTTTGGCACATGTGTTCCTCGTTAATAACAAAACAACTTTTCTTCATAATATTTTTTCCTATCTGTGTTCTGGATAAGCGATTACCTGGAGCAATAAAAAATCGAGGGTAGGTAGTGGGGGACGGTAAAAGTCTGAATTCTCGAACGAATTTTGGCACATGTCTTCCTCGTTAATAACAAAACAACTTTTCTTCATAATATTTTTTCCTATCTGTGTTCTGGATAAGCGATTACCTGGAGCAATAAAAAATCGAGGGTAGGTAGTGGGGGACGGTAAAAGTCAGAATTCTCGAACGAATTTTGGCACATGTCTTCCTCGTTAATAACAAAACAACTTTTCTTCATAATATTTTTTCCTATCTGTGTTCTGGATAAGCGATTACCTGGAGCAATAAAAAATCGAGGGTAGGTAGTGGGGGACGGTAAAAGTCTGAATTCTCGAACGAATTTTGGCACATGTCTTCCTCGTTAATAACAAAACAACTTTTCTTCATAATATTTTTTCCTATCTGTGTTCTGGATAAGCGATTACCTGGAGCAATAAAAAATCGAGGGTAGGTAGTGGGGGACGGTAAAAGTCTGAATTCTCGAACGAATTTTGGCACATGTCTTCCTCGTTAATAACAAAACAACTTTTCTTCATAATATTTTTTCCTATCTGTGTTCTGGATAAGCGATTACCTGGAGCAATAAAAAATCGAGGGTAGGTAGTGGGGGACGGTAAAAGTCTGAATTCTCGAACGAATTTTGGCACATGTCTTCCTCGTTAATAACAAAACAACTTTTCTTCATAATATTTTTTCCTATCTGTGTTCTGGATAAGCGATTACCTGGAGCAATAAAAAATCGAGGGTAGGTAGTGGGGGACGGTAAAAGTCAGAATTCTCGAACGAATTTTGGCACATGTGTTCCTCGTTAATAACAAAACAACTTTTCTTCATAATATTTTTTCCTATCTGTGTTCTGGATAAGCGATTACCTGGAGCAATAAAAAATCGAGGGTAGGTAGTGGGGGACGGTAAAAGTCTGAATTCTCGAACGAACTTTGGCACATGTCTTCCTCGTTAATAACAAAACAACTTTTCTTCATAATATTTTTTCCTATCTGTGTTCTGGATAAGCGATTACCTGGAGCAATAAAAAATCGAGGGTAGGTAGTGGGGGACGGTAAAAGTCTGAATTCTCGAACGAATTTTGGCACATGTCTTCCTCGTTAATAACAAAACAACTTTTCTTCATAATATTTTTTCCTATCTGTGTTCTGGATAAGCGATTACCTGGAGCAATACAAAATCGAGGGTAGGTAGTGGGGGACGGTAAAAGTCAGAATTCTCGAACGAAGATCGGCACACGTATTCCTCGTTAATAACAAAACAACTTTTCTTCATAATATTTTTTCCTATCTGTGTTCTGGATAAGCGATTACCTGGAGCAATAAAAAATCGAGGGTAGGTAGTGGGGGACGGTAAAAGTCTGAATTCTCGAACGAACTTTGGCACATGTCTTCCTCGTTAATAACAAAACAACTTTTCTTCATAATATTTTTTCCTATCTGTGTTCTGGATAAGCGATTACCTGGAGCAATAAAAAATCGAGGGTAGGTAGTGGGGGACGGTAAGAGTCAGAATTCTCGAACGAACTTTGGCACATGTCTTCCTCGTTAATAACAAAACAACTTTTCTTCATAATATTTTTTCCTATCTGTGTTCTGGATAAGCGATTACCTGGAGCAATACAAAATCGAGGGTAGGTAGTGGGGGACGGTAAAAGTCAGAATTCTCGAACGAATTTTGGCACATGTGTTCCTCGTTAATAACAAAACAACTTTTCTTCATAATATTTTTTCCTATCTGTGTTCTGGATAAGCGATTACCTGGAGCAATAAAAAATCGAGGGTAGGTAGTGGGGGACGGTAAGAGTCAGAATTCTCGAACGAACTTTGGCACATGTGTTCCTCGTTAATAACAAAACAACTTTTCTTCATAATATTTTTTCCTATCTGTGTTCTGGATAAGCGATTACCTGGAGCAATAAAAAATCGAGGGTAGGTAGTGGGGGACGGTAAAAGTCAGAATTCTCGAACGAACTTTGGCACATGTGTTCCTCGTTAATAACAAAACAACTTTTCTTCATAATATTTTTTCCTATCTGTGTTCTGGATAAGCGATTACCTGGAGCAATAAAAAATCGAGGGTAGGTAGTGGGGGACGGTAAGAGTCAGAATTCTCGAACGAACTTTGGCACATGTGTTCCTCGTTAATAACAAAACAACTTTTCTTCATAATATTTTTTCCTATCTGTGTTCTGGATAAGCGATTACCTGGAGCAATAAAAAATCGAGGGTAGGTAGTGGGGGACGGTAAGAGTCAGAATTCTCGAACGAACTTTGGCACATGTGTTCCTCGTTAATAACAAAACAACTTTTCTTCATAATATTTTTTCCTATCTGTGTTCTGGATAAGCGATTACCTGGAGCAATAAAAAATCGAGGGTAGGTAGTGGGGGACGGTAAAAGTCTGAATTCTCGAACGAATTTTGGCACATGTCTTCCTCGTTAATAACAAAACAACTTTTCTTCATAATATTTTTTCCTATCTGTGTTCTGGATAAGCGATTACCTGGAGCAATAAAAAATCGAGGGTAGGTAGTGGGGGACGGTAAGAGTCAGAATTCTCGAACGAACTTTGGCACATGTGTTCCTCGTTAATAACAAAACAACTTTTCTTCATAATATTTTTTCCTATCTGTGTTCTGGATAAGCGATTACCTGGAGCAATAAAAAATCGAGGGTAGGTAGTGGGGGACGGTAAAAGTCAGAATTCTCGAACGAACTTTGGCACATGTCTTCCTCGTTAATAACAAAACAACTTTTCTTCATAATATTTTTTCCTATCTGTGTTCTGGATAAGCGATTACCTGGAGCAATAAAAAATCGAGGGTAGGTAGTGGGGGACGGTAAAAGTCAGAATTCTCGAACGAATTTTGGCACATGTCTTCCTCGTTAATAACAAAACAACTTTTCTTCATAATATTTTTTCCTATCTGTGTTCTGGATAAGCGATTACCTGGAGCAATAAAAAATCGAGGGTAGGTAGTGGGGGACGGTAAAAGTCAGAATTCTCGAACGAACTTTGGCACATGTCTTCCTCGTTAATAACAAAACAACTTTTCTTCATAATATTTTTTCCTATCTGTGTTCTGGATAAGCGATTACCTGGAGCAATAAAAAATCGAGGGTAGGTAGTGGGGGACGGTAAAAGTCAGAATTCTCGAACGAATTTTGGCACATGTCTTCCTCGTTAATAACAAAACAACTTTTCTTCATAATATTTTTTCCTATCTGTGTTCTGGATAAGCGATTACCTGGAGCAATACAAAATCGAGGGTAGGTAGTGGGGGACGGTAAAAGTCAGAATTCTCGAACGAAGATCGGCACACGTGTTCCTCGTTAATAACAAAACAACTTTTCTTCATAATATTTTTTCCTATCTGTGTTCTGGATAAGCGATTACCTGGAGCAATAAAAAATCGAGGGTAGGTAGTGGGGGACGGTAAGAGTCAGAATTCTCGAACGAACTTTGGCACACGTGTTCCTCGTTAATAACAAAACAACTTTTCTTCATAATATTTTTTCCTATCTGTGTTCTGGATAAGCGATTACCTGGAGCAATAAAAAATCGAGGGTAGGTAGTGGGGGACGGTAAAAGTCAGAATTCTCGAACGAATTTTGGCACATGTCTTCCTCGTTAATAACAAAACAACTTTTCTTCATAATATTTTTTCCTATCTGTGTTCTGGATAAGCGATTACCTGGAGCAATAAAAAATCGAGGGTAGGTAGTGGGGGACGGTAAAAGTCTGAATTCTCGAACGAATTTTGGCACATGTCTTCCTCGTTAATAACAAAACAACTTTTCTTCATAATATTTTTTCCTATCTGTGTTCTGGATAAGCGATTACCTGGAGCAATACAAAATCGAGGGTAGGTAGTGGGGGACGGTAAAAGTCAGAATTCTCGAACGAACTTTGGCACACGTGTTCCTCGTTAATAACAAAACAACTTTTCTTCATAATATTTTTTCCTATCTGTGTTCTGGATAAGCGATTACCTGGAGCAATAAAAAATCGAGGGTAGGTAGTGGGGGACGGTAAAAGTCAGAATTCTCGAACGAATTTTGGCACATGTCTTCCTCGTTAATAACAAAACAACTTTTCTTCATAATATTTTTTCCTATCTGTGTTCTGGATAAGCGATTACCTGGAGCAATAAAAAATCGAGGGTAGGTAGTGGGGGACGGTAAAAGTCTGAATTCTCGAACGAATTTTGGCACATGTCTTCCTCGTTAATAACAAAACAACTTTTCTTCATAATATTTTTTCCTATCTGTGTTCTGGATAAGCGATTACCTGGAGCAATAAAAAATCGAGGGTAGGTAGTGGGGGACGGTAAAAGTCAGAATTCTCGAACGAATTTTGGCACATGTCTTCCTCGTTAATAACAAAACAACTTTTCTTCATAATATTTTTTCCTATCTGTGTTCTGGATAAGCGATTACCTGGAGCAATAAAAAATCGAGGGTAGGTAGTGGGGGACGGTAAAAGTCTGAATTCTCGAACGAATTTTGGCACATGTCTTCCTCGTTAATAACAAAACAACTTTTCTTCATAATATTTTTTCCTATCTGTGTTCTGGATAAGCGATTACCTGGAGCAATAAAAAATCGAGGGTAGGTAGTGGGGGACGGTAAAAGTCAGAATTCTCGAACGAATTTTGGCACATGTCTTCCTCGTTAATAACAAAACAACTTTTCTTCATAATATTTTTTCCTATCTGTGTTCTGGATAAGCGATTACCTGGAGCAATAAAAAATCGAGGGTAGGTAGTGGGGGACGGTAAAAGTCAGAATTCTCGAACGAATTTTGGCACATGTCTTCCTCGTTAATAACAAAACAACTTTTCTTCATAATATTTTTTCCTATCTGTGTTCTGGATAAGCGATTACCTGGAGCAATAAAAAATCGAGGGTAGGTAGTGGGGGACGGTAAAAGTCAGAATTCTCGAACGAATTTTGGCACATGTCTTCCTCGTTAATAACAAAACAACTTTTCTTCATAATATTTTTTCCTATCTGTGTTCTGGATAAGCGATTACCTGGAGCAATAAAAAATCGAGGGTAGGTAGTGGGGGACGGTAAAAGTCTGAATTCTCGAACGAATTTTGGCACATGTCTTCCTCGTTAATAACAAAACAACTTTTCTTCATAATATTTTTTCCTATCTGTGTTCTGGATAAGCGATTACCTGGAGCAATAAAAAATCGAGGGTAGGTAGTGGGGGACGGTAAAAGTCAGAATTCTCGAACGAATTTTGGCACATGTCTTCCTCGTTAATAACAAAACAACTTTTCTTCATAATATTTTTTCCTATCTGTGTTCTGGATAAGCGATTACCTGGAGCAATAAAAAATCGAGGGTAGGTAGTGGGGGACGGTAAAAGTCTGAATTCTCGAACGAATTTTGGCACATGTCTTCCTCGTTAATAACAAAACAACTTTTCTTCATAATATTTTTTCCTATCTGTGTTCTGGATAAGCGATTACCTGGAGCAATAAAAAATCGAGGGTAGGTAGTGGGGGACGGTAAAAGTCAGAATTCTCGAACGAATTTTGGCACATGTCTTCCTCGTTAATAACAAAACAACTTTTCTTCATAATATTTTTTCCTATCTGTGTTCTGGATAAGCGATTACCTGGAGCAATAAAAAATCGAGGGTAGGTAGTGGGGGACGGTAAAAGTCAGAATTCTCGAACGAATTTTGGCACATGTCTTCCTCGTTAATAACAAAACAACTTTTCTTCATAATATTTTTTCCTATCTGTGTTCTGGATAAGCGATTACCTGGAGCAATAAAAAATCGAGGGTAGGTAGTGGGGGACGGTAAAAGTCTGAATTCTCGAACGAATTTTGGCACATGTCTTCCTCGTTAATAACAAAACAACTTTTCTTCATAATATTTTTCCTATCTGTGTTCTGGATAAGCGATTACCTGGAGCAATAAAAAATCGAGGGTAGGTAGTGGGGGACGGTAAAAGTCAGAATTCTCGAACGAACTTTGGCACATGTCTTCCTCGTTAATAACAAAACAACTTTTCTTCATAATATTTTTTCCTATCTGTGTTCTGGATAAGCGATTACCTGGAGCAATAAAAAATCGAGGGTAGGTAGTGGGGGACGGTAAAAGTCAGAATTCTCGAACGAATTTTGGCACATGTCTTCCTCGTTAATAACAAAACAACTTTTCTTCATAATATTTTTTCCTATCTGTGTTCTGGATAAGCGATTACCTGGAGCAATAAAAAATCGAGGGTAGGTAGTGGGGGACGGTAAAAGTCTGAATTCTCGAACGAATTTTGGCACATGTCTTCCTCGTTAATAACAAAACAACTTTTCTTCATAATATTTTTTCCTATCTGTGTTCTGGATAAGCGATTACCTGGAGCAATAAAAAATCGAGGGTAGGTAGTGGGGGACGGTAAAAGTCTGAATTCTCGAACGAATTTTGGCACATGTCTTCCTCGTTAATAACAAAACAACTTTTCTTCATAATATTTTTTCCTATCTGTGTTCTGGATAAGCGATTACCTGGAGCAATAAAAAATCGAGGGTAGGTAGTGGGGGACGGTAAAAGTCAGAATTCTCGAACGAACTTTGGCACATGTCTTCCTCGTTAATAACAAAACAACTTTTCTTCATAATATTTTTTCCTATCTGTGTTCTGGATAAGCGATTACCTGGAGCAATAAAAAATCGAGGGTAGGTAGTGGGGGACGGTAAAAGTCAGAATTCTCGAACGAACTTTGGCACATGTCTTCCTCGTTAATAACAAAACAACTTTTCTTCATAATATTTTTTCCTATCTGTGTTCTGGATAAGCGATTACCTGGAGCAATACAAAATCGAGGGTAGGTAGTGGGGGACGGTAAAAGTCAGAATTCTCGAACGAAGATCGGCACACGTGTTCCTCGTTAATAACAAAACAACTTTTCTTCATAATATTTTTTCCTATCTGTGTTCTGGATAAGCGATTACCTGGAGCAATAAAAAATCGAGGGTAGGTAGTGGGGGACGGTAAGAGTCAGAATTCTCGAACGAACTTTGGCACATGTGTTCCTCGTTAATAACAAAACAACTTTTCTTCATAATATTTTTTCCTATCTGTGTTCTGGATAAGCGATTACCTGGAGCAATAAAAAATCGAGGGTAGGTAGTGGGGGACGGTAAAAGTCAGAATTCTCGAACGAATTTTGGCACATGTCTTCCTCGTTAATAACAAAACAACTTTTCTTCATAATATTTTTTCCTATCTGTGTTCTGGATAAGCGATTACCTGGAGCAATAAAAAATCGAGGGTAGGTAGTGGGGGACGGTAAAAGTCAGAATTCTCGAACGAATTTTGGCACATGTCTTCCTCGTTAATAACAAAACAACTTTTCTTCATAATATTTTTTCCTATCTGTGTTCTGGATAAGCGATTACCTGGAGCAATAAAAAATCGAGGGTAGGTAGTGGGGGACGGTAAAAGTCAGAATTCTCGAACGAATTTTGGCACACGTGTTCCTCGTTAATAACAAAACAACTTTTCTTCATAATATTTTTTCCTATCTGTGTTCTGGATAAGCGATTACCTGGAGCAATAAAAAATCGAGGGTAGGTAGTGGGGGACGGTAAAAGTCTGAATTCTCGAACGAATTTTGGCACATGTCTTCCTCGTTAATAACAAAACAACTTTTCTTCATAATATTTTTTCCTATCTGTGTTCTGGATAAGCGATTACCTGGAGCAATAAAAAATCGAGGGTAGGTAGTGGGGGACGGTAAAAGTCAGAATTCTCGAACGAATTTTGGCACATGTCTTCCTCGTTAATAACAAAACAACTTTTCTTCATAATATTTTTTCCTATCTGTGTTCTGGATAAGCGATTACCTGGAGCAATAAAAAATCGAGGGTAGGTAGTGGGGGACGGTAAAAGTCAGAATTCTCGAACGAACTTTGGCACATGTGTTCCTCGTTAATAACAAAACAACTTTTCTTCATAATATTTTTTCCTATCTGTGTTCTGGATAAGCGATTACCTGGAGCAATAAAAAATCGAGGGTAGGTAGTGGGGGACGGTAAGAGTCAGAATTCTCGAACGAACTTTGGCACATGTGTTCCTCGTTAATAACAAAACAACTTTTCTTCATAATATTTTTTCCTATCTGTGTTCTGGATAAGCGATTACCTGGAGCAATAAAAAATCGAGGGTAGGTAGTGGGGGACGGTAAAAGTCAGAATTCTCGAACGAATTTTGGCACATGTCTTCCTCGTTAATAACAAAACAACTTTTCTTCATAATATTTTTTCCTATCTGTGTTCTGGATAAGCGATTACCTGGAGCAATAAAAAATCGAGGGTAGGTAGTGGGGGACGGTAAAAGTCAGAATTCTCGAACGAACTTTGGCACATGTGTTCCTCGTTAATAACAAAACAACTTTTCTTCATAATATTTTTTCCTATCTGTGTTCTGGATAAGCGATTACCTGGAGCAATAAAAAATCGAGGGTAGGTAGTGGGGGACGGTAAAAGTCAGAATTCTCGAACGAATTTTGGCACATGTCTTCCTCGTTAATAACAAAACAACTTTTCTTCATAATATTTTTTCCTATCTGTGTTCTGGATAAGCGATTACCTGGAGCAATAAAAAATCGAGGGTAGGTAGTGGGGGACGGTAAAAGTCTGAATTCTCGAACGAATTTTGGCACATGTCTTCCTCGTTAATAACAAAACAACTTTTCTTCATAATATTTTTTCCTATCTGTGTTCTGGATAAGCGATTACCTGGAGCAATAAAAAATCGAGGGTAGGTAGTGGGGGACGGTAAAAGTCAGAATTCTCGAACGAACTTTGGCACATGTCTTCCTCGTTAATAACAAAACAACTTTTCTTCATAATATTTTTTCCTATCTGTGTTCTGGATAAGCGATTACCTGGAGCAATAAAAAATCGAGGGTAGGTAGTGGGGGACGGTAAAAGTCAGAATTCTCGAACGAATTTTGGCACATGTCTTCCTCGTTAATAACAAAACAACTTTTCTTCATAATATTTTTTCCTATCTGTGTTCTGGATAAGCGATTACCTGGAGCAATAAAAAATCGAGGGTAGGTAGTGGGGGACGGTAAAAGTCAGAATTCTCGAACGAATTTTGGCACATGTCTTCCTCGTTAATAACAAAACAACTTTTCTTCATAATATTTTTTCCTATCTGTGTTCTGGATAAGCGATTACCTGGAGCAATAAAAAATCGAGGGTAGGTAGTGGGGGACGGTAAAAGTCAGAATTCTCGAACGAATTTTGGCACATGTCTTCCTCGTTAATAACAAAACAACTTTTCTTCATAATATTTTTTCCTATCTGTGTTCTGGATAAGCGATTACCTGGAGCAATAAAAAATCGAGGGTAGGTAGTGGGGGACGGTAAAAGTCAGAATTCTCGAACGAATTTTGGCACATGTCTTCCTCGTTAATAACAAAACAACTTTTCTTCATAATATTTTTTCCTATCTGTGTTCTGGATAAGCGATTACCTGGAGCAATAAAAAATCGAGGGTAGGTAGTGGGGGACGGTAAAAGTCAGAATTCTCGAACGAACTTTGGCACACGTGTTCCTCGTTAATAACAAAACAACTTTTCTTCATAATATTTTTTCCTATCTGTGTTCTGGATAAGCGATTACCTGGAGCAATAAAAAATCGAGGGTAGGTAGTGGGGGACGGTAAAAGTCTGAATTCTCGAACGAATTTTGGCACATGTCTTCCTCGTTAATAACAAAACAACTTTTCTTCATAATATTTTTTCCTATCTGTGTTCTGGATAAGCGATTACCTGGAGCAATAAAAAATCGAGGGTAGGTAGTGGGGGACGGTAAAAGTCAGAATTCTCGAACGAATTTTGGCACATGTCTTCCTCGTTAATAACAAAACAACTTTTCTTCATAATATTTTTTCCTATCTGTGTTCTGGATAAGCGATTACCTGGAGCAATAAAAAATCGAGGGTAGGTAGTGGGGGACGGTAAAAGTCAGAATTCTCGAACGAATTTTGGCACATGTCTTCCTCGTTAATAACAAAACAACTTTTCTTCATAATATTTTTTCCTATCTGTGTTCTGGATAAGCGATTACCTGGAGCAATAAAAAATCGAGGGTAGGTAGTGGGGGACGGTAAAAGTCAGAATTCTCGAACGAATTTTGGCACATGTCTTCCTCGTTAATAACAAAACAACTTTTCTTCATAATATTTTTTCCTATCTGTGTTCTGGATAAGCGATTACCTGGAGCAATAAAAAATCGAGGGTAGGTAGTGGGGGACGGTAAAAGTCTGAATTCTCGAACGAATTTTGGCACATGTCTTCCTCGTTAATAACAAAACAACTTTTCTTCATAATATTTTTTCCTATCTGTGTTCTGGATAAGCGATTACCTGGAGCAATAAAAAATCGAGGGTAGGTAGTGGGGGACGGTAAAAGTCAGAATTCTCGAACGAATTTTGGCACATGTCTTCCTCGTTAATAACAAAACAACTTTTCTTCATAATATTTTTTCCTATCTGTGTTCTGGATAAGCGATTACCTGGAGCAATAAAAAATCGAGGGTAGGTAGTGGGGGACGGTAAAAGTCAGAATTCTCGAACGAACTTTGGCACATGTGTTCCTCGTTAATAACAAAACAACTTTTCTTCATAATATTTTTTCCTATCTGTGTTCTGGATAAGCGATTACCTGGAGCAATAAAAAATCGAGGGTAGGTAGTGGGGGACGGTAAAAGTCTGAATTCTCGAACGAACTTTGGCACATGTCTTCCTCGTTAATAACAAAACAACTTTTCTTCATAATATTTTTTCCTATCTGTGTTCTGGATAAGCGATTACCTGGAGCAATAAAAAATCGAGGGTAGGTAGTGGGGGACGGTAAAAGTCTGAATTCTCGAACGAATTTTGGCACATGTCTTCCTCGTTAATAACAAAACAACTTTTCTTCATAATATTTTTTCCTATCTGTGTTCTGGATAAGCGATTACCTGGAGCAATAAAAAATCGAGGGTAGGTAGTGGGGGACGGTAAAAGTCAGAATTCTCGAACGAACTTTGGCACATGTCTTCCTCGTTAATAACAAAACAACTTTTCTTCATAATATTTTTCCTATCTGTGTTCTGGATAAGCGATTACCTGGAGCAATAAAAAATCGAGGGTAGGTAGTGGGGGACGGTAAAAGTCAGAATTCTCGAACGAACTTTGGCACATGTCTTCCTCGTTAATAACAAAACAACTTTTCTTCATAATATTTTTTCCTATCTGTGTTCTGGATAAGCGATTACCTGGAGCAATAAAAAATCGAGGGTAGGTAGTGGGGGACGGTAAAAGTCTGAATTCTCGAACGAATTTTGGCACATGTCTTCCTCGTTAATAACAAAACAACTTTTCTTCATAATATTTTTTCCTATCTGTGTTCTGGATAAGCGATTACCTGGAGCAATAAAAAATCGAGGGTAGGTAGTGGGGGACGGTAAAAGTCTGAATTCTCGAACGAATTTTGGCACATGTCTTCCTCGTTAATAACAAAACAACTTTTCTTCATAATATTTTTTCCTATCTGTGTTCTGGATAAGCGATTACCTGGAGCAATAAAAAATCGAGGGTAGGTAGTGGGGGACGGTAAAAGTCTGAATTCTCGAACGAATTTTGGCACATGTCTTCCTCGTTAATAACAAAACAACTTTTCTTCATAATATTTTTTCCTATCTGTGTTCTGGATAAGCGATTACCTGGAGCAATAAAAAATCGAGGGTAGGTAGTGGGGGACGGTAAAAGTCTGAATTCTCGAACGAATTTTGGCACATGTCTTCCTCGTTAATAACAAAACAACTTTTCTTCATAATATTTTTTCCTATCTGTGTTCTGGATAAGCGATTACCTGGAGCAATAAAAAATCGAGGGTAGGTAGTGGGGGACGGTAAAAGTCAGAATTCTCGAACGAATTTTGGCACATGTCTTCCTCGTTAATAACAAAACAACTTTTCTTCATAATATTTTTTCCTATCTGTGTTCTGGATAAGCGATTACCTGGAGCAATAAAAAATCGAGGGTAGGTAGTGGGGGACGGTAAAAGTCTGAATTCTCGAACGAATTTTGGCACATGTCTTCCTCGTTAATAACAAAACAACTTTTCTTCATAATATTTTTTCCTATCTGTGTTCTGGATAAGCGATTACCTGGAGCAATAAAAAATCGAGGGTAGGTAGTGGGGGACGGTAAAAGTCTGAATTCTCGAACGAATTTTGGCACATGTCTTCCTCGTTAATAACAAAACAACTTTTCTTCATAATATTTTTTCCTATCTGTGTTCTGGATAAGCGATTACCTGGAGCAATAAAAAATCGAGGGTAGGTAGTGGGGGACGGTAAAAGTCAGAATTCTCGAACGAATTTTGGCACATGTCTTCCTCGTTAATAACAAAACAACTTTTCTTCATAATATTTTTTCCTATCTGTGTTCTGGATAAGCGATTACCTGGAGCAATAAAAAATCGAGGGTAGGTAGTGGGGGACGGTAAAAGTCTGAATTCTCGAACGAACTTTGGCACATGTCTTCCTCGTTAATAACAAAACAACTTTTCTTCATAATATTTTTTCCTATCTGTGTTCTGGATAAGCGATTACCTGGAGCAATAAAAAATCGAGGGTAGGTAGTGGGGGACGGTAAAAGTCTGAATTCTCGAACGAATTTTGGCACATGTCTTCCTCGTTAATAACAAAACAACTTTTCTTCATAATATTTTTTCCTATCTGTGTTCTGGATAAGCGATTACCTGGAGCAATACAAAATCGAGGGTAGGTAGTGGGGGACGGTAAAAGTCAGAATTCTCGAACGAAGATCGGCACACGTATTCCTCGTTAATAACAAAACAACTTTTCTTCATAATATTTTTTCCTATCTGTGTTCTGGATAAGCGATTACCTGGAGCAATAAAAAATCGAGGGTAGGTAGTGGGGGACGGTAAGAGTCAGAATTCTCGAACGAACTTTGGCACACGTGTTCCTCGTTAATAACAAAACAACTTTTCTTCATAATATTTTTTCCTATCTGTGTTCTGGATAAGCGATTACCTGGAGCAATAAAAAATCGAGGGTAGGTAGTGGGGGACGGTAAAAGTCAGAATTCTCGAACGAATTTTGGCACATGTCTTCCTCGTTAATAACAAAACAACTTTTCTTCATAATATTTTTTCCTATCTGTGTTCTGGATAAGCGATTACCTGGAGCAATAAAAAATCGAGGGTAGGTAGTGGGGGACGGTAAAAGTCAGAATTCTCGAACGAACTTTGGCACATGTCTTCCTCGTTAATAACAAAACAACTTTTCTTCATAATATTTTTTCCTATCTGTGTTCTGGATAAGCGATTACCTGGAGCAATAAAAAATCGAGGGTAGGTAGTGGGGGACGGTAAAAGTCAGAATTCTCGAACGAACTTTGGCACACGTGTTCCTCGTTAATAACAAAACAACTTTTCTTCATAATATTTTTTCCTATCTGTGTTCTGGATAAGCGATTACCTGGAGCAATAAAAAATCGAGGGTAGGTAGTGGGGGACGGTAAAAGTCTGAATTCTCGAACGAATTTTGGCACATGTCTTCCTCGTTAATAACAAAACAACTTTTCTTCATAATATTTTTTCCTATCTGTGTTCTGGATAAGCGATTACCTGGAGCAATAAAAAATCGAGGGTAGGTAGTGGGGGACGGTAAAAGTCTGAATTCTCGAACGAATTTTGGCACATGTCTTCCTCGTTAATAACAAAACAACTTTTCTTCATAATATTTTTCCTATCTGTGTTCTGGATAAGCGATTACCTGGAGCAATAAAAAATCGAGGGTAGGTAGTGGGGGACGGTAAAAGTCAGAATTCTCGAACGAATTTTGGCACATGTCTTCCTCGTTAATAACAAAACAACTTTTCTTCATAATATTTTTTCCTATCTGTGTTCTGGATAAGCGATTACCTGGAGCAATAAAAAATCGAGGGTAGGTAGTGGGGGACGGTAAAAGTCAGAATTCTCGAACGAATTTTGGCACATGTCTTCCTCGTTAATAACAAAACAACTTTTCTTCATAATATTTTTTCCTATCTGTGTTCTGGATAAGCGATTACCTGGAGCAATAAAAAATCGAGGGTAGGTAGTGGGGGACGGTAAAAGTCTGAATTCTCGAACGAATTTTGGCACATGTCTTCCTCGTTAATAACAAAACAACTTTTCTTCATAATATTTTTTCCTATCTGTGTTCTGGATAAGCGATTACCTGGAGCAATAAAAAATCGAGGGTAGGTAGTGGGGGACGGTAAAAGTCAGAATTCTCGAACGAATTTTGGCACACGTCTTCCTCGTTAATAACAAAACAACTTTTCTTCATAATATTTTTCCTATCTGTGTTCTGGATAAGCGATTACCTGGAGCAATAAAAAATCGAGGGTAGGTAGTGGGGGACGGTAAAAGTCTGAATTCTCGAACGAATTTTGGCACATGTCTTCCTCGTTAATAACAAAACAACTTTTCTTCATAATATTTTTTCCTATCTGTGTTCTGGATAAGCGATTACCTGGAGCAATAAAAAATCGAGGGTAGGTAGTGGGGGACGGTAAAAGTCTGAATTCTCGAACGAATTTTGGCACATGTCTTCCTCGTTAATAACAAAACAACTTTTCTTCATAATATTTTTTCCTATCTGTGTTCTGGATAAGCGATTACCTGGAGCAATAAAAAATCGAGGGTAGGTAGTGGGGGACGGTAAAAGTCTGAATTCTCGAACGAATTTTGGCACATGTCTTCCTCGTTAATAACAAAACAACTTTTCTTCATAATATTTTTTCCTATCTGTGTTCTGGATAAGCGATTACCTGGAGCAATAAAAAATCGAGGGTAGGTAGTGGGGGACGGTAAAAGTCAGAATTCTCGAACGAACTTTGGCACACGTGTTCCTCGTTAATAACAAAACAACTTTTCTTCATAATATTTTTTCCTATCTGTGTTCTGGATAAGCGATTACCTGGAGCAATAAAAAATCGAGGGTAGGTAGTGGGGGACGGTAAAAGTCAGAATTCTCGAACGAATTTTGGCACATGTCTTCCTCGTTAATAACAAAACAACTTTTCTTCATAATATTTTTTCCTATCTGTGTTCTGGATAAGCGATTACCTGGAGCAATAAAAAATCGAGGGTAGGTAGTGGGGGACGGTAAAAGTCAGAATTCTCGAACGAATTTTGGCACATGTCTTCCTCGTTAATAACAAAACAACTTTTCTTCATAATATTTTTTCCTATCTGTGTTCTGGATAAGCGATTACCTGGAGCAATAAAAAATCGAGGGTAGGTAGTGGGGGACGGTAAAAGTCAGAATTCTCGAACGAATTTTGGCACATGTCTTCCTCGTTAATAACAAAACAACTTTTCTTCATAATATTTTTTCCTATCTGTGTTCTGGATAAGCGATTACCTGGAGCAATAAAAAATCGAGGGTAGGTAGTGGGGGACGGTAAAAGTCAGAATTCTCGAACGAATTTTGGCACATGTCTTCCTCGTTAATAACAAAACAACTTTTCTTCATAATATTTTTTCCTATCTGTGTTCTGGATAAGCGATTACCTGGAGCAATAAAAAATCGAGGGTAGGTAGTGGGGGACGGTAAGAGTCAGAATTCTCGAACGAACTTTGGCACACGTGTTCCTCGTTAATAACAAAACAACTTTTCTTCATAATATTTTTTCCTATCTGTGTTCTGGATAAGCGATTACCTGGAGCAATAAAAAATCGAGGGTAGGTAGTGGGGGACGGTAAAAGTCAGAATTCTCGAACGAATTTTGGCACATGTCTTCCTCGTTAATAACAAAACAACTTTTCTTCATAATATTTTTTCCTATCTGTGTTCTGGATAAGCGATTACCTGGAGCAATAAAAAATCGAGGGTAGGTAGTGGGGGACGGTAAAAGTCTGAATTCTCGAACGAATTTTGGCACATGTCTTCCTCGTTAATAACAAAACAACTTTTCTTCATAATATTTTTTCCTATCTGTGTTCTGGATAAGCGATTACCTGGAGCAATAAAAAATCGAGGGTAGGTAGTGGGGGACGGTAAAAGTCAGAATTCTCGAACGAACTTTGGCACACGTGTTCCTCGTTAATAACAAAACAACTTTTCTTCATAATATTTTTTCCTATCTGTGTTCTGGATAAGCGATTACCTGGAGCAATAAAAAATCGAGGGTAGGTAGTGGGGGACGGTAAAAGTCTGAATTCTCGAACGAATTTTGGCACATGTCTTCCTCGTTAATAACAAAACAACTTTTCTTCATAATATTTTTTCCTATCTGTGTTCTGGATAAGCGATTACCTGGAGCAATAAAAAATCGAGGGTAGGTAGTGGGGGACGGTAAAAGTCTGAATTCTCGAACGAATTTTGGCACATGTCTTCCTCGTTAATAACAAAACAACTTTTCTTCATAATATTTTTTCCTATCTGTGTTCTGGATAAGCGATTACCTGGAGCAATAAAAAATCGAGGGTAGGTAGTGGGGGACGGTAAAAGTCAGAATTCTCGAACGAATTTTGGCACATGTCTTCCTCGTTAATAACAAAACAACTTTTCTTCATAATATTTTTTCCTATCTGTGTTCTGGATAAGCGATTACCTGGAGCAATAAAAAATCGAGGGTAGGTAGTGGGGGACGGTAAAAGTCAGAATTCTCGAACGAATTTTGGCACACGTCTTCCTCGTTAATAACAAAACAACTTTTCTTCATAATATTTTTTCCTATCTGTGTTCTGGATAAGCGATTACCTGGAGCAATAAAAAATCGAGGGTAGGTAGTGGGGGACGGTAAAAGTCTGAATTCTCGAACGAATTTTGGCACATGTCTTCCTCGTTAATAACAAAACAACTTTTCTTCATAATATTTTTTCCTATCTGTGTTCTGGATAAGCGATTACCTGGAGCAATAAAAAATCGAGGGTAGGTAGTGGGGGACGGTAAAAGTCAGAATTCTCGAACGAATTTTGGCACATGTCTTCCTCGTTAATAACAAAACAACTTTTCTTCATAATATTTTTTCCTATCTGTGTTCTGGATAAGCGATTACCTGGAGCAATAAAAAATCGAGGGTAGGTAGTGGGGGACGGTAAAAGTCAGAATTCTCGAACGAACTTTGGCACACGTCTTCCTCGTTAATAACAAAACAACTTTTCTTCATAATATTTTTTCCTATCTGTGTTCTGGATAAGCGATTACCTGGAGCAATAAAAAATCGAGGGTAGGTAGTGGGGGACGGTAAGAGTCAGAATTCTCGAACGAACTTTGGCACACGTGTTCCTCGTTAATAACAAAACAACTTTTCTTCATAATATTTTTTCCTATCTGTGTTCTGGATAAGCGATTACCTGGAGCAATAAAAAATCGAGGGTAGGTAGTGGGGGACGGTAAAAGTCTGAATTCTCGAACGAATTTTGGCACATGTCTTCCTCGTTAATAACAAAACAACTTTTCTTCATAATATTTTTTCCTATCTGTGTTCTGGATAAGCGATTACCTGGAGCAATAAAAAATCGAGGGTAGGTAGTGGGGGACGGTAAAAGTCAGAATTCTCGAACGAATTTTGGCACATGTCTTCCTCGTTAATAACAAAACAACTTTTCTTCATAATATTTTTTCCTATCTGTGTTCTGGATAAGCGATTACCTGGAGCAATAAAAAATCGAGGGTAGGTAGTGGGGGACGGTAAAAGTCAGAATTCTCGAACGAAGATCGGCACACGTATTCCTCGTTAATAACAAAACAACTTTTCTTCATAATATTTTTTCCTATCTGTGTTCTGGATAAGCGATTACCTGGAGCAATAAAAAATCGAGGGTAGGTAGTGGGGGACGGTAAGAGTCAGAATTCTCGAACGAACTTTGGCACACGTGTTCCTCGTTAATAACAAAACAACTTTTCTTCATAATATTTTTTCCTATCTGTGTTCTGGATAAGCGATTACCTGGAGCAATAAAAAATCGAGGGTAGGTAGTGGGGGACGGTAAAAGTCTGAATTCTCGAACGAATTTTGGCACATGTCTTCCTCGTTAATAACAAAACAACTTTTCTTCATAATATTTTTTCCTATCTGTGTTCTGGATAAGCGATTACCTGGAGCAATAAAAAATCGAGGGTAGGTAGTGGGGGACGGTAAAAGTCAGAATTCTCGAACGAATTTTGGCACATGTCTTCCTCGTTAATAACAAAACAACTTTTCTTCATAATATTTTTTCCTATCTGTGTTCTGGATAAGCGATTACCTGGAGCAATAAAAAATCGAGGGTAGGTAGTGGGGGACGGTAAAAGTCAGAATTCTCGAACGAATTTTGGCACACGTCTTCCTCGTTAATAACAAAACAACTTTTCTTCATAATATTTTTTCCTATCTGTGTTCTGGATAAGCGATTACCTGGAGCAATAAAAAATCGAGGGTAGGTAGTGGGGGACGGTAAAAGTCTGAATTCTCGAACGAATTTTGGCACATGTCTTCCTCGTTAATAACAAAACAACTTTTCTTCATAATATTTTTTCCTATCTGTGTTCTGGATAAGCGATTACCTGGAGCAATAAAAAATCGAGGGTAGGTAGTGGGGGACGGTAAAAGTCAGAATTCTCGAACGAATTTTGGCACATGTCTTCCTCGTTAATAACAAAACAACTTTTCTTCATAATATTTTTTCCTATCTGTGTTCTGGATAAGCGATTACCTGGAGCAATAAAAAATCGAGGGTAGGTAGTGGGGGACGGTAAAAGTCAGAATTCTCGAACGAATTTTGGCACATGTCTTCCTCGTTAATAACAAAACAACTTTTCTTCATAATATTTTTTCCTATCTGTGTTCTGGATAAGCGATTACCTGGAGCAATAAAAAATCGAGGGTAGGTAGTGGGGGACGGTAAAAGTCAGAATTCTCGAACGAATTTTGGCACACGTCTTCCTCGTTAATAACAAAACAACTTTTCTTCATAATATTTTTTCCTATCTGTGTTCTGGATAAGCGATTACCTGGAGCAATAAAAAATCGAGGGTAGGTAGTGGGGGACGGTAAAAGTCTGAATTCTCGAACGAATTTTGGCACATGTCTTCCTCGTTAATAACAAAACAACTTTTCTTCATAATATTTTTTCCTATCTGTGTTCTGGATAAGCGATTACCTGGAGCAATAAAAAATCGAGGGTAGGTAGTGGGGGACGGTAAAAGTCAGAATTCTCGAACGAACTTTGGCACATGTCTTCCTCGTTAATAACAAAACAACTTTTCTTCATAATATTTTTTCCTATCTGTGTTCTGGATAAGCGATTACCTGGAGCAATAAAAAATCGAGGGTAGGTAGTGGGGGACGGTAAAAGTCAGAATTCTCGAACGAATTTTGGCACATGTCTTCCTCGTTAATAACAAAACAACTTTTCTTCATAATATTTTTTCCTATCTGTGTTCTGGATAAGCGATTACCTGGAGCAATAAAAAATCGAGGGTAGGTAGTGGGGGACGGTAAAAGTCAGAATTCTCGAACGAATTTTGGCACATGTCTTCCTCGTTAATAACAAAACAACTTTTCTTCATAATATTTTTTCCTATCTGTGTTCTGGATAAGCGATTACCTGGAGCAATAAAAAATCGAGGGTAGGTAGTGGGGGACGGTAAAAGTCTGAATTCTCGAACGAATTTTGGCACATGTCTTCCTCGTTAATAACAAAACAACTTTTCTTCATAATATTTTTTCCTATCTGTGTTCTGGATAAGCGATTACCTGGAGCAATAAAAAATCGAGGGTAGGTAGTGGGGGACGGTAAAAGTCAGAATTCTCGAACGAATTTTGGCACATGTCTTCCTCGTTAATAACAAAACAACTTTTCTTCATAATATTTTTTCCTATCTGTGTTCTGGATAAGCGATTACCTGGAGCAATAAAAAATCGAGGGTAGGTAGTGGGGGACGGTAAGAGTCAGAATTCTCGAACGAACTTTGGCACACGTGTTCCTCGTTAATAACAAAACAACTTTTCTTCATAATATTTTTTCCTATCTGTGTTCTGGATAAGCGATTACCTGGAGCAATAAAAAATCGAGGGTAGGTAGTGGGGGACGGTAAAAGTCAGAATTCTCGAACGAATTTTGGCACATGTCTTCCTCGTTAATAACAAAACAACTTTTCTTCATAATATTTTTTCCTATCTGTGTTCTGGATAAGCGATTACCTGGAGCAATAAAAAATCGAGGGTAGGTAGTGGGGGACGGTAAAAGTCTGAATTCTCGAACGAATTTTGGCACATGTCTTCCTCGTTAATAACAAAACAACTTTTCTTCATAATATTTTTTCCTATCTGTGTTCTGGATAAGCGATTACCTGGAGCAATAAAAAATCGAGGGTAGGTAGTGGGGGACGGTAAAAGTCAGAATTCTCGAACGAATTTTGGCACATGTCTTCCTCGTTAATAACAAAACAACTTTTCTTCATAATATTTTTTCCTATCTGTGTTCTGGATAAGCGATTACCTGGAGCAATAAAAAATCGAGGGTAGGTAGTGGGGGACGGTAAAAGTCTGAATTCTCGAACGAATTTTGGCACATGTCTTCCTCGTTAATAACAAAACAACTTTTCTTCATAATATTTTTTCCTATCTGTGTTCTGGATAAGCGATTACCTGGAGCAATAGAAAAATCGAGGGTAGGTAGTGGGGGACGGTAAAAGTCTGAATTCTCGAACGAATTTTGGCACATGTCTTCCTCGTTAATAACAAAACAACTTTTCTTCATAATATTTTTTCCTATCTGTGTTCTGGATAAGCGATTACCTGGAGCAATACAAAAATCGAGGGTAGGTAGTGGGGGACGGTAAAAGTCAGAATTCTCGAACGAACTTTGGCACACGTGTTCCTCGTTAATAACAAAACAACTTTTCTTCATAATATTTTTTCCTATCTGTGTTCTGGATAAGCGATTACCTGGAGCAATAAAAAATCGAGGGTAGGTAGTGGGGGACGGTAAGAGTCAGAATTCTCAAACGAACTTTGGCACACGTGTTCCTCGTTAATAACAAAACAACTTTTCTTCATAATATTTTTTCCTATCTGTGTTCTGGATAAGCGATTACCTGGAGCAATAAAAAATCGAGGGTAGGTAGTGGGTGACGGTAAAAGTCTGAATTCTCGAACGAATTTTGGCACATGTCTTCCTCGTTAATAACAAAACAACTTTTCTTCATAATATTTTTTCCTATCTGTGTTCTGGATAAGCGATTACCTGGAGCAATAAAAAATCGAGGGTAGGTAGTGGGGGACGGTAAAAGTCAGAATTCTCGAACGAATTTTGGCACATGTCTTCCTCGTTAATAACAAAACAACTTTTCTTCATAATATTTTTTCCTATCTGTGTTCTGGATAAGCGATTACCTGGAGCAATACAAAAATCGAGGGTAGGTAGTGGGGGACGGTAAAAGTCAGAATTCTCGAACGAATTTTGGCACACGTCTTCCTCGTTAATAACAAAACAACTTTTCTTCATAATATTTTTTCCTATCTGTGTTCTGGATAAGCGATTACCTGGAGCAATAAAAAATCGAGGGTAGGTAGTGGGGGACGGTAAGAGTCAGAATTCTCGAACGAACTTTGGCACACGTGTTCCTCGTTAATAACAAAACAACTTTTCTTCATAATATTTTTTCCTATCTGTGTTCTGGATAAGCGATTACCTGGAGCAATAAAAAATCGAGGGTAGGTAGTGGGGGACGGTAAAAGTCAGAATTCTCGAACGAATTTTGGCACATGTCTTCCTCGTTAATAACAAAACAACTTTTCTTCATAATATTTTTTCCTATCTGTGTTCTGGATAAGCGATTACCTGGAGCAATAAAAAATCGAGGGTAGGTAGTGGGGGACGGTAAAAGTCTGAATTCTCGAACGAATTTTGGCACATGTCTTCCTCGTTAATAACAAAACAACTTTTCTTCATAATATTTTTTCCTATCTGTGTTCTGGATAAGCGATTACCTGGAGCAATACAAAATCGAGGGTAGGTAGTGGGGGACGGTAAAAGTCAGAATTCTCGAACGAAGATCGGCACACGTATTCCTCGTTAATAACAAAACAACTTTTCTTCATAATATTTTTTCCTATCTGTGTTCTGGATAAGCGATTACCTGGAGCAATAAAAAATCGAGGGTAGGTAGTGGGGGACGGTAAAAGTCAGAATTCTCGAACGAATTTTGGCACACGTCTTCCTCGTTAATAACAAAACAACTTTTCTTCATAATATTTTTTCCTATCTGTGTTCTGGATAAGCGATTACCTGGAGCAATAAAAAATCGAGGGTAGGTAGTGGGGGACGGTAAAAGTCTGAATTCTCGAACGAACTTTGGCACATGTCTTCCTCGTTAATAACAAAACAACTTTTCTTCATAATATTTTTTCCTATCTGTGTTCTGGATAAGCGATTACCTGGAGCAATAAAAAATCGAGGGTAGGTAGTGGGGGACGGTAAAAGTCTGAATTCTCGAACGAATTTTGGCACATGTCTTCCTCGTTAATAACAAAACAACTTTTCTTCATAATATTTTTTCCTATCTGTGTTCTGGATAAGCGATTACCTGGAGCAATAAAAAATCGAGGGTAGGTAGTGGGGGACGGTAAAAGTCAGAATTCTCGAACGAATTTTGGCACACGTCTTCCTCGTTAATAACAAAACAACTTTTCTTCATAATATTTTTTCCTATCTGTGTTCTGGATAAGCGATTACCTGGAGCAATAAAAAATCGAGGGTAGGTAGTGGGGGACGGTAAAAGTCAGAATTCTCGAACGAATTTTGGCACATGTCTTCCTCGTTAATAACAAAACAACTTTTCTTCATAATATTTTTTCCTATCTGTGTTCTGGATAAGCGATTACCTGGAGCAATAAAAAATCGAGGGTAGGTAGTGGGGGACGGTAAAAGTCTGAATTCTCGAACGAATTTTGGCACATGTCTTCCTCGTTAATAACAAAACAACTTTTCTTCATAATATTTTTTCCTATCTGTGTTCTGGATAAGCGATTACCTGGAGCAATAAAAAATCGAGGGTAGGTAGTGGGGGACGGTAAAAGTCAGAATTCTCGAACGAATTTTGGCACATGTCTTCCTCGTTAATAACAAAACAACTTTTCTTCATAATATTTTTTCCTATCTGTGTTCTGGATAAGCGATTACCTGGAGCAATAAAAAATCGAGGGTAGGTAGTGGGGGACGGTAAAAGTCAGAATTCTCGAACGAATTTTGGCACATGTCTTCCTCGTTAATAACAAAACAACTTTTCTTCATAATATTTTTTCCTATCTGTGTTCTGGATAAGCGATTACCTGGAGCAATAAAAAATCGAGGGTAGGTAGTGGGGGACGGTAAAAGTCTGAATTCTCGAACTAATTTTGGCACATGTCTTCCTCGTTAATAACAAAACAACTTTTCTTCATAATATTTTTTCCTATCTGTGTTCTGGATAAGCGATTACCTGGAGCAATAAAAAATCGAGGGTAGGTAGTGGGGGACGGTAAAAGTCAGAATTCTCGAACGAATTTTGGCACATGTCTTCCTCGTTAATAACAAAACAACTTTTCTTCATAATATTTTTTCCTATCTGTGTTCTGGATAAGCGATTACCTGGAGCAATAAAAAATCGAGGGTAGGTAGTGGGGGACGGTAAGAGTCAGAATTCTCGAACGAACTTTGGCACACGTGTTCCTCGTTAATAACAAAACAACTTTTCTTCATAATATTTTTTCCTATCTGTGTTCTGGATAAGCGATTACCTGGAGCAATAAAAAATCGAGGGTAGGTAGTGGGGGACGGTAAAAGTCAGAATTCTCGAACGAATTTTGGCACATGTCTTCCTCGTTAATAACAAAACAACTTTTCTTCATAATATTTTTTCCTATCTGTGTTCTGGATAAGCGATTACCTGGAGCAATAAAAAATCGAGGGTAGGTAGTGGGGGACGGTAAAAGTCTGAATTCTCGAACGAATTTTGGCACATGTCTTCCTCGTTAATAACAAAACAACTTTTCTTCATAATATTTTTTCCTATCTGTGTTCTGGATAAGCGATTACCTGGAGCAATAAAAAATCGAGGGTAGGTAGTGGGGGACGGTAAAAGTCAGAATTCTCGAACGAATTTTGGCACATGTCTTCCTCGTTAATAACAAAACAACTTTTCTTCATAATATTTTTTCCTATCTGTGTTCTGGATAAGCGATTACCTGGAGCAATAAAAAATCGAGGGTAGGTAGTGGGGGACGGTAAAAGTCAGAATTCTCGAACGAATTTTGGCACATGTCTTCCTCGTTAATAACAAAACAACTTTTCTTCATAATATTTTTTCCTATCTGTGTTCTGGATAAGCGATTACCTGGAGCAATAAAAAATCGAGGGTAGGTAGTGGGGGACGGTAAAAGTCTGAATTCTCGAACGAATTTTGGCACATGTCTTCCTCGTTAATAACAAAACAACTTTTCTTCATAATATTTTTTCCTATCTGTGTTCTGGATAAGCGATTACCTGGAGCAATAAAAAATCGAGGGTAGGTAGTGGGGGACGGTAAAAGTCAGAATTCTCGAACGAATTTTGGCACATGTCTTCCTCGTTAATAACAAAACAACTTTTCTTCATAATATTTTTTCCTATCTGTGTTCTGGATAAGCGATTACCTGGAGCAATAAAAAATCGAGGGTAGGTAGTGGGGGACGGTAAGAGTCAGAATTCTCGAACGAACTTTGGCACACGTGTTCCTCGTTAATAACAAAACAACTTTTCTTCATAATATTTTTTCCTATCTGTGTTCTGGATAAGCGATTACCTGGAGCAATAAAAAATCGAGGGTAGGTAGTGGGGGACGGTAAAAGTCAGAATTCTCGAACGAATTTTGGCACATGTCTTCCTCGTTAATAACAAAACAACTTTTCTTCATAATATTTTTTCCTATCTGTGTTCTGGATAAGCGATTACCTGGAGCAATAAAAAATCGAGGGTAGGTAGTGGGGGACGGTAAAAGTCTGAATTCTCGAACGAATTTTGGCACATGTCTTCCTCGTTAATAACAAAACAACTTTTCTTCATAATATTTTTTCCTATCTGTGTTCTGGATAAGCGATTACCTGGAGCAATAAAAAATCGAGGGTAGGTAGTGGGGGACGGTAAAAGTCAGAATTCTCGAACGAATTTTGGCACATGTCTTCCTCGTTAATAACAAAACAACTTTTCTTCATAATATTTTTTCCTATCTGTGTTCTGGATAAGCGATTACCTGGAGCAATAAAAAATCGAGGGTAGGTAGTGGGGGACGGTAAAAGTCAGAATTCTCGAACGAATTTTGGCACATGTCTTCCTCGTTAATAACAAAACAACTTTTCTTCATAATATTTTTTCCTATCTGTGTTCTGGATAAGCGATTACCTGGAGCAATAAAAAATCGAGGGTAGGTAGTGGGGGACGGTAAGAGTCAGAATTCTCGAACGAACTTTGGCACACGTGTTCCTCGTTAATAACAAAACAACTTTTCTTCATAATATTTTTTCCTATCTGTGTTCTGGATAAGCGATTACCTGGAGCAATACAAAATCGAGGGTAGGTAGTGGGGGACGGTAAAAGTCAGAATTCTCGAACGAATTTTGGCACATGTCTTCCTCGTTAATAACAAAACAACTTTTCTTCATAATATTTTTTCCTATCTGTGTTCTGGATAAGCGATTACCTGGAGCAATAAAAAATCGAGGGTAGGTAGTGGGGGACGGTAAAAGTCAGAATTCTCGAACGAACTTTGGCACACGTGTTCCTCGTTAATAACAAAACAACTTTTCTTCATAATATTTTTTCCTATCTGTGTTCTGGATAAGCGATTACCTGGAGCAATAAAAAATCGAGGGTAGGTAGTGGGGGACGGTAAAAGTCAGAATTCTCGAACGAATTTTGGCACATGTCTTCCTCGTTAATAACAAAACAACTTTTCTTCATAATATTTTTTCCTATCTGTGTTCTGGATAAGCGATTACCTGGAGCAATAAAAAATCGAGGGTAGGTAGTGGGGGACGGTAAAAGTCTGAATTCTCGAACTAATTTTGGCACATGTCTTCCTCGTTAATAACAAAACAACTTTTCTTCATAATATTTTTTCCTATCTGTGTTCTGGATAAGCGATTACCTGGAGCAATAAAAAATCGAGGGTAGGTAGTGGGGGACGGTAAAAGTCAGAATTCTCGAACGAATTTTGGCACACGTCTTCCTCGTTAATAACAAAACAACTTTTCTTCATAATATTTTTTCCTATCTGTGTTCTGGATAAGCGATTACCTGGAGCAATAAAAAATCGAGGGTAGGTAGTGGGGGACGGTAAAAGTCAGAATTCTCGAACGAATTTTGGCACACGTCTTCCTCGTTAATAACAAAACAACTTTTCTTCATAATATTTTTTCCTATCTGTGTTCTGGATAAGCGATTACCTGGAGCAATAAAAAATCGAGGGTAGGTAGTGGGGGACGGTAAAAGTCTGAATTCTCGAACGAATTTTGGCACATGTCTTCCTCGTTAATAACAAAACAACTTTTCTTCATAATATTTTTTCCTATCTGTGTTCTGGATAAGCGATTACCTGGAGCAATAGAAAATCGAGGGTAGGTAGTGGGGGACGGTAAAAGTCTGAATTCTCGAACGAATTTTGGCACATGTCTTCCTCGTTAATAACAAAACAACTTTTCTTCATAATATTTTTTCCTATCTGTGTTCTGGATAAGCGATTACCTGGAGCAATACAAAATCGAGGGTAGGTAGTGGGGACGGTAAAAGTCAGAATTCTCGAACGAAGATCGGCACACGTATTCCTCGTTAATAACAAAACAACTTTTCTTCATAATATTTTTTCCTATCTGTGTTCTGGATAAGCGATTACCTGGAGCAATAAAAAATCGAGGGTAGGTAGTGGGGGACGGTAAAAGTCAGAATTCTCGAACGAACTTTGGCACACGTGTTCCTCGTTAATAACAAAACAACTTTTCTTCATAATATTTTTTCCTATCTGTGTTCTGGATAAGCGATTACCTGGAGCAATAAAAAATCGAGGGTAGGTAGTGGGGGACGGTAAAAGTCTGAATTCTCGAACGAATTTTGGCACATGTCTTCCTCGTTAATAACAAAACAACTTTTCTTCATAATATTTTTTCCTATCTGTGTTCTGGATAAGCGATTACCTGGAGCAATAAAAAATCGAGGGTAGGTAGTGGGGGACGGTAAAAGTCAGAATTCTCGAACGAATTTTGGCACATGTCTTCCTCGTTAATAACAAAACAACTTTTCTTCATAATATTTTTTCCTATCTGTGTTCTGGATAAGCGATTACCTGGAGCAATAGAAAATCGAGGGTAGGTAGTGGGGGACGGTAAAAGTCTGAATTCTCGAACGAATTTTGGCACATGTCTTCCTCGTTAATAACAAAACAACTTTTCTTCATAATATTTTTTCCTATCTGTGTTCTGGATAAGCGATTACCTGGAGCAATAAAAAATCGAGGGTAGGTAGTGGGGGACGGTAAAAGTCAGAATTCTCGAACGAATTTTGGCACATGTCTTCCTCGTTAATAACAAAACAACTTTTCTTCATAATATTTTTTCCTATCTGTGTTCTGGATAAGCGATTACCTGGAGCAATACAAAAATCGAGGGTAGGTAGTGGGGGACGGTAAAAGTCAGAATTCTCGAACGAAGATCGGCACACGTATTCCTCGTTAATAACAAAACAACTTTTCTTCATAATATTTTTTCCTATCTGTGTTCTGGATAAGCGATTACCTGGAGCAATAAAAAATCGAGGGTAGGTAGTGGGGGACGGTAAGAGTCAGAATTCTCGAACGAACTTTGGCACACGTGTTCCTCGTTAATAACAAAACAACTTTTCTTCATAATATTTTTTCCTATCTGTGTTCTGGATAAGCGATTACCTGGAGCAATAAAAAATCGAGGGTAGGTAGTGGGGGACGGTAAAAGTCTGAATTCTCGAACGAATTTTGGCACATGTCTTCCTCGTTAATAACAAAACAACTTTTCTTCATAATATTTTTTCCTATCTGTGTTCTGGATAAGCGATTACCTGGAGCAATAAAAAATCGAGGGTAGGTAGTGGGGGACGGTAAGAGTCAGAATTCTCGAACGAACTTTGGCACACGTGTTCCTCGTTAATAACAAAACAACTTTTCTTCATAATATTTTTTCCTATCTGTGTTCTGGATAAGCGATTACCTGGAGCAATAAAAAATCGAGGGTAGGTAGTGGGGGACGGTAAAAGTCTGAATTCTCGAACGAATTTTGGCACATGTCTTCCTCGTTAATAACAAAACAACTTTTCTTCATAATATTTTTTCCTATCTGTGTTCTGGATAAGCGATTACCTGGAGCAATAAAAAATCGAGGGTAGGTAGTGGGGGACGGTAAAAGTCTGAATTCTCGAACTAATTTTGGCACATGTCTTCCTCGTTAATAACAAAACAACTTTTCTTCATAATATTTTTTCCTATCTGTGTTCTGGATAAGCGATTACCTGGAGCAATAAAAAATCGAGGGTAGGTAGTGGGGGACGGTAAAAGTCAGAATTCTCGAACGAATTTTGGCACATGTCTTCCTCGTTAATAACAAAACAACTTTTCTTCATAATATTTTTTCCTATCTGTGTTCTGGATAAGCGATTACCTGGAGCAATAAAAAATCGAGGGTAGGTAGTGGGGGACGGTAAAAGTCAGAATTCTCGAACGAATTTTGGCACATGTCTTCCTCGTTAATAACAAAACAACTTTTCTTCATAATATTTTTTCCTATCTGTGTTCTGGATAAGCGATTACCTGGAGCAATAAAAAATCGAGGGTAGGTAGTGGGGGACGGTAAAAGTCAGAATTCTCGAACGAATTTTGGCACATGTCTTCCTCGTTAATAACAAAACAACTTTTCTTCATAATATTTTTTCCTATCTGTGTTCTGGATAAGCGATTACCTGGAGCAATAAAAAATCGAGGGTAGGTAGTGGGGGACGGTAAAAGTCTGAATTCTCGAACGAATTTTGGCACATGTCTTCCTCGTTAATAACAAAACAACTTTTCTTCATAATATTTTTTCCTATCTGTGTTCTGGATAAGCGATTACCTGGAGCAATAAAAAATCGAGGGTAGGTAGTGGGGGACGGTAAAAGTCAGAATTCTCGAACGAATTTTGGCACATGTCTTCCTCGTTAATAACAAAACAACTTTTCTTCATAATATTTTTTCCTATCTGTGTTCTGGATAAGCGATTACCTGGAGCAATAAAAAATCGAGGGTAGGTAGTGGGGGACGGTAAGAGTCAGAATTCTCGAACGAACTTTGGCACATGTATTCCTCGTTAATAACAAAACAACTTTTCTTCATAATATTTTTTCCTATCTGTGTTCTGGATAAGCGATTACCTGGAGCAATAAAAAATCGAGGGTAGGTAGTGGGGGACGGTAAGAGTCAGAATTCTCAAACGAACTTTGGCACACGTGTTCCTCGTTAATAACAAAACAACTTTTCTTCATAATATTTTTTCCTATCTGTGTTCTGGATAAGCGATTACCTGGAGCAATACAAAATCGAGGGTAGGTAGTGGGGGACGGTAAAAGTCAGAATTCTCGAACGAATTTTGGCACATGTCTTCCTCGTTAATAACAAAACAACTTTTCTTCATAATATTTTTTCCTATCTGTGTTCTGGATAAGCGATTACCTGGAGCAATAAAAAATCGAGGGTAGGTAGTGGGGGACGGTAAAAGTCTGAATTCTCGAACTAATTTTGGCACATGTCTTCCTCGTTAATAACAAAACAACTTTTCTTCATAATATTTTTTCCTATCTGTGTTCTGGATAAGCGATTACCTGGAGCAATAAAAAATCGAGGGTAGGTAGTGGGGGACGGTAAAAGTCAGAATTCTCGAACGAATTTTGGCACATGTCTTCCTCGTTAATAACAAAACAACTTTTCTTCATAATATTTTTTCCTATCTGTGTTCTGGATAAGCGATTACCTGGAGCAATAAAAAATCGAGGGTAGGTAGTGGGGGACGGTAAGAGTCAGAATTCTCGAACGAACTTTGGCACACGTGTTCCTCGTTAATAACAAAACAACTTTTCTTCATAATATTTTTTCCTATCTGTGTTCTGGATAAGCGATTACCTGGAGCAATAAAAAATCGAGGGTAGGTAGTGGGGGACGGTAAGAGTCAGAATTCTCGAACGAACTTTGGCACACGTGTTCCTCGTTAATAACAAAACAACTTTTCTTCATAATATTTTTTCCTATCTGTGTTCTGGATAAGCGATTACCTGGAGCAATACAAAATCGAGGGTAGGTAGTGGGGGACGGTAAAAGTCAGAATTCTCGAACGAAGATCGGCACACGTATTCCTCGTTAATAACAAAACAACTTTTCTTCATAATATTTTTTCCTATCTGTGTTCTGGATAAGCGATTACCTGGAGCAATAAAAAATCGAGGGTAGGTAGTGGGGGACGGTAAGAGTCAGAATTCTCGAACGAACTTTGGCACACGTGTTCCTCGTTAATAACAAAACAACTTTTCTTCATAATATTTTTTCCTATCTGTGTTCTGGATAAGCGATTACCTGGAGCAATAGAAAATCGAGGGTAGGTAGTGGGTGACGGTAAAAGTCAGAATTCTCGAACGAATTTTGGCACATGTCTTCCTCGTTAATAACAAAACAACTTTTCTTCATAATATTTTTTCCTATCTGTGTTCTGGATAAGCGATTACCTGGAGCAATAAAAAATCGAGGGTAGGTAGTGGGGGACGGTAAAAGTCTGAATTCTCGAACTAATTTTGGCACATGTCTTCCTCGTTAATGACAAAACAACTTTTCTTCATAATATTTTTTCCTATCTGTGTTCTGGATAAGCGATTACCTGGAGCAATAAAAAATCGAGGGTAGGTAGTGGGGGACGGTAAAAGTCAGAATTCTCGAACGAATTTTGGCACATGTCTTCCTCGTTAATAACAAAACAACTTTTCTTCATAATATTTTTTCCTATCTGTGTTCTGGATAAGCGATTACCTGGAGCAATAAAAAATCGAGGGTAGGTAGTGGGGGACGGTAAGAGTCAGAATTCTCGAACGAACTTTGGCACATGTCTTCCTCGTTAATAACAAAACAACTTTTCTTCATAATATTTTTTCCTATCTGTGTTCTGGATAAGCGATTACCTGGAGCAATAAAAAATCGAGGGTAGGTAGTGGGGGACGGTAAGAGTCAGAATTCTCGAACGAACTTTGGCACACGTGTTCCTCGTTAATAACAAAACAACTTTTCTTCATAATATTTTTTCCTATCTGTGTTCTGGATAAGCGATTACCTGGAGCAATACAAAATCGAGGGTAGGTAGTGGGGGACGGTAAAAGTCAGAATTCTCGAACGAATTTTGGCACATGTCTTCCTCGTTAATAACAAAACAACTTTTCTTCATAATATTTTTTCCTATCTGTGTTCTGGATAAGCGATTACCTGGAGCAATAAAAAATCGAGGGTAGGTAGTGGGGGACGGTAAAAGTCTGAATTCTCGAACGAATTTTGGCACATGTCTTCCTCGTTAATAACAAAACAACTTTTCTTCATAATATTTTTTCCTATCTGTGTTCTGGATAAGCGATTACCTGGAGCAATAAAAAATCGAGGGTAGGTAGTGGGGGACGGTAAAAGTCAGAATTCTCGAACGAATTTTGGCACATGTCTTCCTCGTTAATAACAAAACAACTTTTCTTCATAATATTTTTTCCTATCTGTGTTCTGGATAAGCGATTACCTGGAGCAATAAAAAATCGAGGGTAGGTAGTGGGGGACGGTAAAAGTCAGAATTCTCGAACGAACTTTGGCACACGTCTTCCTCGTTAATAACAAAACAACTTTTCTTCATAATATTTTTTCCTATCTGTGTTCTGGATAAGCGATTACCTGGAGCAATAAAAAATCGAGGGTAGGTAGTGGGGGACGGTAAGAGTCAGAATTCTCGAACGAACTTTGGCACACGTGTTCCTCGTTAATAACAAAACAACTTTTCTTCATAATATTTTTTCCTATCTGTGTTCTGGATAAGCGATTACCTGGAGCAATAAAAAATCGAGGGTAGGTAGTGGGGGACGGTAAAAGTCAGAATTCTCGAACGAATTTTGGCACATGTCTTCCTCGTTAATAACAAAACAACTTTTCTTCATAATATTTTTTCCTATCTGTGTTCTGGATAAGCGATTACCTGGAGCAATAAAAAATCGAGGGTAGGTAGTGGGGGACGGTAAAAGTCTGAATTCTCGAACTAATTTTGGCACATGTCTTCCTCGTTAATAACAAAACAACTTTTCTTCATAATATTTTTTCCTATCTGTGTTCTGGATAAGCGATTACCTGGAGCAATAAAAAATCGAGGGTAGGTAGTGGGGGACGGTAAAAGTCAGAATTCTCGAACGAAGATCGGCACACGTCTTCCTCGTTAATAACAAAACAACTTTTCTTCATAATATTTTTTCCTATCTGTGTTCTGGATAAGCGATTACCTGGAGCAATAAAAAATCGAGGGTAGGTAGTGGGGGACGGTAAAAGTCAGAATTCTCGAACGAATTTTGGCACATGTCTTCCTCGTTAATAACAAAACAACTTTTCTTCATAATATTTTTTCCTATCTGTGTTCTGGATAAGCGATTACCTGGAGCAATAAAAAATCGAGGGTAGGTAGTGGGGGACGGTAAAAGTCTGAATTCTCGAACGAATTTTGGCACATGTCTTCCTCGTTAATAACAAAACAACTTTTCTTCATAATATTTTTTCCTATCTGTGTTCTGGATAAGCGATTACCTGGAGCAATAAAAAATCGAGGGTAGGTAGTGGGGGACGGTAAAAGTCAGAATTCTCGAACGAATTTTGGCACATGTCTTCCTCGTTAATAACAAAACAACTTTTCTTCATAATATTTTTTCCTATCTGTGTTCTGGATAAGCGATTACCTGGAGCAATAAAAAATCGAGGGTAGGTAGTGGGGGACGGTAAAAGTCAGAATTCTCGAACGAATTTTGGCACACGTCTTCCTCGTTAATAACAAAACAACTTTTCTTCATAATATTTTTTCCTATCTGTGTTCTGGATAAGCGATTACCTGGAGCAATAAAAAATCGAGGGTAGGTAGTGGGGGACGGTAAAAGTCTGAATTCTCGAACGAATTTTGGCACATGTCTTCCTCGTTAATAACAAAACAACTTTTCTTCATAATATTTTTTCCTATCTGTGTTCTGGATAAGCGATTACCTGGAGCAATACAAAATCGAGGGTAGGTAGTGGGGGACGGTAAAAGTCAGAATTCTCGAACGAATTTTGGCACACGTGTTCCTCGTTAATAACAAAACAACTTTTCTTCATAATATTTTTTCCTATCTGTGTTCTGGATAAGCGATTACCTGGAGCAATAAAAAATCGAGGGTAGGTAGTGGGGGACGGTAAAAGTCAGAATTCTCGAACGAATTTTGGCACATGTCTTCCTCGTTAATAACAAAACAACTTTTCTTCATAATATTTTTTCCTATCTGTGTTCTGGATAAGCGATTACCTGGAGCAATAAAAAATCGAGGGTAGGTAGTGGGGGACGGTAAAAGTCTGAATTCTCGAACGAATTTTGGCACATGTCTTCCTCGTTAATAACAAAACAACTTTTCTTCATAATATTTTTTCCTATCTGTGTTCTGGATAAGCGATTACCTGGAGCAATACAAAATCGAGGGTAGGTAGTGGGGGACGGTAAAAGTCAGAATTCTCGAACGAATTTTGGCACATGTCTTCCTCGTTAATAACAAAACAACTTTTCTTCATAATATTTTTTCCTATCTGTGTTCTGGATAAGCGATTACCTGGAGCAATAGAAAATCGAGGGTAGGTAGTGGGGGACGGTAAAAGTCTGAATTATC
>JAYRCI010000073.1:0-40673 GCA_038088585.1 Chrysina gloriosa | reverse complement strand
TGAAGCAATTTGGGGAAGTACAACCCCCGACGCACCTGCCTGCTCAAATACACCTATGAGTCACTCCCTATGAAGCAATTTGGGGAAGTACAACCCCCAACGCGTCACCCCTCTAAAACAGGTCACCCCCTATGTGGCCCTACGGCGAGTCACAACCCCCAACGCGTCACCCCTCTAAAACGAGTCACCCCCTATGTAGCCCTACGGCGAGTCACAACCCCAACGCGTCACCCCTCTAAAACGAGTCACCCCCTATGTAGCCCTACGGCGAGTCACAACCCCCAACGCGTCACCCCTCTAAAACGAGTCACCCCCTATGTAGCCCTACGGCGAGTCACAACCCCCAACGCGTCACCCCTCTAAAACGAGTCACCCCCTATGTAGCCCTACGGCGAGTCACAACCCCCAACGCGTCACCCCTCTAAAACGAGTCACCCCCTATGTAGCCCTACGGCGAGTCACAACCCCCAACGCGTCACCCCTCTAAAACGAGTCACCCCCTATGTAGCCCTACGGCGAGTCACAACCCCCAACGCGTCACCCCTCTAAAACGAGTCACCCCCTATGTAGCCCTACGGCGAGTCACAACCCCCAACGCGTCACCCCTCTAAAACGAGTCACCCCCTATGTAGCCCTACGGCGAGTCACAACCCCCAACGCGTCACCCCTCTAAAACGAGTCACCCCCTATGTAGCCCTACGGCGAGTCACAACCCCCAACGCGTCACCCCTCTAAAACGAGTCACCCCCTATGTAGCCCTACGGCGAGTCACAACCCCCAACGCGTCACCCCTCTAAAACGAGTCACCCCCTATGTAGCCCTACGGCGAGTCACAACCCCCAACGCGTCACCCCTCTAAAACGAGTCACCCCCTATGTAGCCCTACGGCGAGTCACAACCCCCAACGCGTCACCCCTCTAAAACGAGTCACCCCCTATGTAGCCCTACGGCGAGTCACAACCCCCAACGCGTCACCCCTCTAAAACGAGTCACCCCCTATGTAGCCCTACGGCGAGTCACAACCCCCAACGCGTCACCCCTCTAAAACGAGTCACCCCCTATGTAGCCCTACGGCGAGTCACAACCCCCAACGCGTCACCCCTCTAAAACGAGTCACCCCCTATGTAGCCCTACGGCGAGTCACAACCCCAACGCGTCACCCCTCTAAAACGAGTCACCCCCTATGTAGCCCTACGGCGAGTCACAACCCCCAACGCGTCACCCCTCTAAAACGAGTCACCCCCTATGTAGCTCCTACGGCGAGTCACAACCCCCAACGCGTCACCCCTCTAAAACGAGTCACCCCCTATGTAGCCCTACGGCGAGTCACAACCCCCAACGCGTCACCCCTCTAAAACGAGTCACCCCCTATGTAGCCCTACGGCGAGTCACAACCCCCAACGCGTCACCCCTCTAAAACGAGTCACCCCCTATGTAGCCCTACGGCGAGTCACAACCCCCAACGCGTCACCCCTCTAAAACGAGTCACCCCCTATGTAGCCCTACGGCGAGTCACAACCCCCAACGCGTCACCCCTCTAAAACGAGTCACCCCCTATGTAGCCCTACGGCGAGTCACAACCCCCAACGCGTCACCCCTCTAAAACGAGTCACCCCCTATGTAGCCCTACGGCGAGTCACAACCCCCAACGCGTCACCCCTCTAAAACGAGTCACCCCCTATGTAGCCCTACGGCGAGTCACAACCCCCAACGCGTCACCCCTCTAAAACGAGTCACCCCCTATGTAGCCCTACGGCGAGTCACAACCCCCAACGCGTCACCCCTCTAAAACGAGTCACCCCCTATGTAGCCCTACGGCGAGTCACAACCCCCAACGCGTCACCCCTCTAAAACGAGTCACCCCCTATGTAGCCCTACGGCGAGTCACAACCCCCAAACGCGTCACCCCTCTAAAACGAGTCACCCCCTATGTAGCCCTACGGCGAGTCACAACCCCCAACGCGTCACCCCTCTAAAACGAGTCACCCCCTATGTAGCCCTACGGCGAGTCACAACCCCCCAACGCGTCACCCCTCTAAAACGAGGGTCCTACGAGGCGACGATTGCGCTCTACCCGGATTTTACCCGGAGTCGCCTTCACCTCGGCTCCGGGACTTCCCCGGACTTTCTTCCAAACTCGCTCCGGGAGGTCCCGCGAGGCGACGTTTGCCCTCTACCCGGATTTTACCCGGAGTCGCCTTCACCTCGGCTCCGGGACTTTCCCGGACTTTCTTCCAAACTCGCTCCGGGAGGTCCCGCGAGGCGACGTTTGCGCTCTACCCGGATTTTACCCGGAGTCGCCTTCATCTCGGCTCCGGGACTTCCCCGGACTTTCTTCCAAACTCGCTCCGGGAGGTCCCGCGAGGCGACGTTTGCCCTCTACCCGGATTTTACCCGGAGTCGCCTTCACCTGGGCTCCCGGACTTCCCCGGACTTTCTTCCAAACTCGCTCCGGGAGGTCCAGCGAGGCGACGTTTGCCCTCTACCCGGATTTTACCGGAGTCGCCTTCACCTCGGCTCCCGGACTTCGCGGGACTTTCTTCCAAACTCGCTCCGGGAGGTCCCGCGAGGCGACGTTTGCGCTCTACCCGGATTTTACCCGGAGTCGCCTTCATCTCGGCTCCGGGACTTCCCGGACCTTCTTCCAAACTCGCTCCGGGAGGTCCCGCGAGGCGACGTTTGCCCTCTACCCGGATTTTACCCGGAGTCGCCTTCACCTGGGCTCCCGGACTTCCCCGGACTTTCTTCCAAACTCGCTCCGGGAGGTCCCGCGAGGCGGCGTTTGCGCTCTTCCCGGATTTTACCCGGAGTCGCCTTCACCTCGGCTCCGGGACTTCACGGGACTTTCTTCCAAACTCGCTCCGGGAGGTCCCGCGAGGCGACGTTTGCGCTTTACCCGGATTTTACCCGGAGTCACCTTCACCTCGACTCCGGGACTTCACCAAATCGGTGTAGTGTATAGCGAAAACATTATGAGTGATGGAATGGTGCGAAGAAGGGTTAGGGCCTTTAAAGATGGCCGCACAAACATTCATGATCAGAAACGAAGTGGGCGACCTTAGGTCATTACCGATGATCTGATTCAAAAAGTGGACTGTAAAGTGAAAGAGAACAGACGATTCACGATTTCGTCGTTATCTGAAATGTTTCCTGCTGTCCCGTAGTAAAAACAACTGTGAAGCGGTGGTTGTCTAATCAAACGGCAAGCTTCTTTGACGGGAGCCTACAAAAGCTGGTCCCAAGATACGATAAGTGCCTCAATATTAATGGGAATTATGTAGAAAAGTAAAGTAAAGTATGTCCTTTCCGGTGAATAAATTATTTTTGGAAAAAATTTACTTGTTGTGTTTTTATGTCAAGACGATACTTGGTTTAAAAGGACGCCTCGTATAATATTATTACCTACGCTTTACTTTATCCTTCTATATTAATTCTTCTTGTGATATCCCCTTTTTGTTATCTGTTATTACTCTTCAATAGATATCGACCCTTACCTGCTATTCCGTTACCACTTTTTCCCTATTACCCTCCCCGTCGTTCCTCTCACTCTAATCCCCTAATGGCCGCGATTTTCCTATCTGTACTACCTCTGGTCGTGGATGCGTTATGTGTATGTTTGTACGTGTACTGCTACGTGTGTATCTACCTCCGTATTACGAGGCTTTACTACCGACTTTATTTTACTTAATTCCTATATTTATCCCTCTACCGATCCTGCGTTCGCCTCGTTCTCTCGCGCTTTATTTTATCCTTCCTCTTATACTTCCTTATTTTATTTCTTGTTCGATTTGCAAAATGCTATATGTATTGTTAGAAAACGCACGAATACCGGGCGTAGACGACGTCGGATGACATCATCGTGCCTATGGAATATTTCCGACGTTTAAGTTAACCGTCTCTGGCCGGTCCTCGAATAGATGATCGAGATTCCTTCGCCTTCGAATGCTTGGGTCTACGGCCCACGATCTTTTCCGCTTTATTACTTCCGTATCTACTTGTTACTGTTATCTTTTGTTATTCCATTATTATTGCATAATTATTATTATTATTATCTTTATTTTTATTCCCTTTTCTAACTCTATATATATTCTTCTAATATATTTGAATACCTTGCCCACGAAGTTTATATATGTATATATATATATATATACTGTGTGTCTAGCTAAGTTCGCGACAAATGGAAAACTTTTTTTTTTTCTTGGGTTTATGAAAAAAGTTATTCTTTATAAAAAGTCCTGCTTCATCCAAAACTTAAATTCAAATTGTCAGTTTTTAATATTTGTTAGTCATATACGAGATATGACAACAAATATGAAATTAGTATAAGAGTCAAGTACCTTTATTTTCAGTAATACTTAAAATGTTATAAGGAATAGTCGTTCAGAATTGGAAATTATACCTTTCCATTCAACATTTACACAAAAGAAAGCATTGAAAATGTTACACAAATGCTTCAACATATCCGCCTTCTCGTTCCGTACATGTAACGGTTCTATCACAAAAATGCCTTAAAACCCTTCTAATTCTTTGTAGAGTTATTTTACGTATTTCTTCTCTAATAACACGTTCTAGATGGCCTACATCCGTAAACGGCGCTTGAATATAAACGTGTTCTTTTAAATAACCCCACAAGAAAAATCAAGTGGGGTCAGATCTGGAGACCGAGGTGGCCAACGTATTGTGGAAAAGCGGTGTATAACCCTTTCGTTAAAACAATCTTCAACATATTGCCTTACGTCCAACCTCCTATGACAAGGTGCACCCTCCTGTTGAAACCAAATATGTTGGCGTTCCAGCAATGGAAGATTGTCGATAAATTTACTAATTTCACTTTGCAAAAATTTAGATACCGGTCGGCATTCAAAGATTGGTGAAAAAGAAAGGTCCCATTACATAACTTTCGTAGATTCCGCACCATACATTTGTCTGGAACGCATATTGACTTCGAGTTTTTATTGTAAAATGTGAGTTGGCATTTGTCCACCGACGACAGTTTTGACTCGATACGGTTCCGTTCGATGTATATGTTGCTTCATCGGAAAATAAAATTTGTCTCGACACAAAAGGATTATTTGCTAATATTGCCTGAATGTCGGCACAAAACTCCAATCGTCTGTCATTATCACCTGGTCTTAGAGTGTGTACAAATGTAGGCTTATACGGATGAAATTTGTTTTTTTAGAATTATAGCTACCGAATCTCTACTTATAGTGTTTGACATCAACAATGCTCTTTTCCGCAACGAACACCTCGGCTGTTCTATTGCTGATAGCATCACTTCTAGTTCCATTTCGTTATCAGCTACATGGTTTTGGCGTTTGTTGTTAAATCTGTTTTCGACATTTCCGAAAGTCTTAAATTTTCTTAAAAGTTGTCTTACTGTCTCGTGGTGAATATTCTTGTCAGGATGCCGCGGATTATGAATAGTTGCTGCTTCCCTGAAAGTTTTGTAATTATCGCCCACTATTAAGACGATTTCAATTTTATCTTCTTTACTTAATATTACAGGCATTTCTACTTATTGTATTTTGACAAGCGTAGACGATGATACTGACAGATTTAGTCAAACATTGCTTATCAGAGTATTCTAGATTAAGATTATAAATGTGTACATCAAACTGTTGACTTTGTAGTTGAGAAAAGTGTAAGAATTAAAAACTAAATGTAAGTGAATGTGATTGAATATTAAAATCTGACAATTTGAATTTAAGTTTTGGATGAAGCAGGACTTTTTATAAAGAATAACTTTTTTTCATAAACCCAAGAAAAAAACAGTTTTCCATTTGTCGCGAACTTAGCTAGACACACAGTATATATATATATATATACATATATAAACTTCGTGGCCAAGGTATTCAAATATATTAGAAGAATATATATAGAGCTAGAAAAGGGAATAAAAATAAAGATAATAATAATAATAATAATTATACAATAATAATGGAATAACAAATGATAACAGTAACGACTAGATACAACTAGATAGATGGTCCTTGTCCTTGTCATGGTTTTATCGTTGTTACTTTGTATTTTACTTTATGACTAAACTTCATTAACCGAGTGGCTTTTTTAAAACACCTATACTAATATTTACCGCTTTTTGTATTCGTACCGTCCCTGTCTTTTGTACTTCCTGACCCTTATTTCTTTCGATATATCGTTTATATCTTCTTTCACTTTCTTTACCCCATCTATACCTTCCTCTTTCCTTTACTTTCGTAATTTTACGAGACTTGTTAGTAGTATTTCGTCCCTTTTCCTAATTTTTTATTTTATATTTACCGTAACTTCTAATGCACTTTCCGGCGGCCACTTCCGTATTGACTTACTACGTCAATCGACGCGCCTCGACTTGCCGAATTCAACGGCGTAGGATTTTCTTAGTTTACTCCTACGCTTGCTAAGAAAATCCCAGAAAACCGACAAAATAACGCAAAAAACGTTAATTTGCACACCCCGAATTAATATTTTTCCGGATGCGACATTCTCGCCCGCACCATTCGAAAGATCTCGTTCTTCTGATTCAGAATCAGCCTCGGATCGACTTCCTATCATTGATAGCTTAGGCGTTACGTGCGCTTTAAGTTTGTCCATTTTGGCCCTATATTCACCCCTATATTAGGCCTATTTTACGATTTACCCTAACTTCGAATGGCGTTTTCTCGAACCCTATGCGTTTTACGTTCGAACCGATATGTTCTACGTAATTACCAATCCGATTATGTATATTCTGACGCAAAATAACTTCGAAATTCCGACATGAATTTTTCGTCGAATGACGATATTTTCGTTAAAAATCGATATTCTCGCTAAGACCTAAACCTCCAACCGCTCTCACCACTTTATTTATCGCTCGATCCCGATCGGGTAGACCTGCCTACAAGTAGATTTTGTCTAGGAATCGAATGGAGCTAGAACGAACGTGCTATCTCCTATAGTTTTCGCGCCAGACCGAAATTATGCTAATTCGAGCTAAGGATTTTTCTCAAACTTCAAACTACCATATCTCCGGAACGGAAAGAGCTAGAGACCTCCGGTTTGTTTTATCTTAATCAGCTGATCGAGTGTTTCAAGCCTACCGAGTTTGAACTCGCTAGCCATATCGGAAGTGTGCTATCTCGAAAAACTGACAAAATTTCTATGCTTTGAGGTAGAAATTTTTTGGTCAAAAATATTTTTGCGTCCAATCGCGTTCAAAATATGTCTATCCGATAGATTTTGGCCCGTAGAATCCAAATCTTCCATCCCGAACGCCGTATCTCTTACCGTTCTCGAGCTGAAGAAAAGTTCGTCCGATTGCATTCGAAATAGGCCTATCGGATAGGTCTCGACGAGTAGATTCCAAATATGCCATTATAAACGCTCTAGCTCCAACCGTTACGGAGATACGGACGTTTAAACTTTAACTTCGTCCTATCGCGTTCATTCATATACCAATCGACGCGTCTTGACGCGCTGATTCCAACGGTATATGATTTGTTTAGATTATTTCAAACGGTTGCCGATAAAATGCAAAAAACCTCAAAAAATCGCTAAAAATCGCTAAAATCGCATACCCGTTTTCGTTAATATGAGACTTGGACGGTTCAATCCTACATCAATCGACGCGTATTGACGAGACGAATTCAACGGTGTAGGATTTTGTCACTTTACTCCAACGGTTACCGAGAAAATCGCGAAAAACCGCGAAAAAATCGTAAAAATAGCTAAATTCCACCCTACGCGTGGATTTTTTCAATCTACGACATTTTCTTCTACGCCATTCGAAAGAGCGTCTTTTTCTGATTCAGAATCACCCCGAATCGACTATCTATCGTTAATAGTTTAGGCGCTACGAGCGCTTGAAGTTTGCCCTGTTTCGCCCTATATTCACCCCTATATTCGGTCTATTTTCGACGTTTTACCCTAACTTCGAATGGCGTTTTCTCGAAAACTATGCGTTCCACGTCCGAACCGATATGTTCTACGTAATTACCGGTCCGAATATGTACATTCTGGCGCAAAATAAGTGCCAAAATCGAACATGAATTTTTCACCGAATGGCCAAAATTCCGTTAAAAATCGAGATTTTCGTTGAGGACTAAACTTCAAATCGCTCTCACCACTTTATTTATGGCTCGATCGCGATCGAGTAGACCTTCCTATAAGCAGATTTTGTCTAGGAATCGAATGGAATGAGAACGAACGAGCTATCTGTAATAGTTTTTGCGCTAGAGCGAAATTATGCTAATTCGAGCTAAGGATTTTCTTCAAACTTCAAACTACCATATCTCCGGAACGGAAAAAGCTAGAGACCTCCGGTTTGTTTTGTTTTAATCAGCTCATCGAGTATTTCAAGCCTACCGAGTTTGAACTCGCTAGCCATATCGGAAGTGTGCTATCTCGAAAAACTGACAAAATTTCTATGCTTTGAGGTAGAAATTTTTTGGTCAAAAATATTTTTTGCGTCCAATCGCGTTCAAAATATGTCTATCCGATAGATTTTGGCCCGTAGAATCCAAATCTTCCATCCCGAACGCCGTATCTCTTACCGTTCTCGAGCTGAAGAAAAGTTCGTCCGATTGCCTTCGAAATAGGCCTATCGGATAGGTCTCGACGAGTAGATTCCAAATATGGCATTATAAACGCTCTAGCTCCAACCGTTACGGAGATACGGACGTTTAAACTTTAACTTCGTCCTATCGCGTTCATTCATATACCAATCGACGCGTCTTGACGCGCTGATTCCAACGGTATATGATTTGTTTAGATTATTTCAAGCGGTTGCCGATAAAATGCAAAAAACCTCAAAAAATCGCTAAAAATCGCTAAAATCGCATACCCGTTTTCGTTAATATGAGACTTGGACGGTTCAATCCTACATCAATCGACGCGTATTGACGAGACGAATTCAACGGTGTAGGAATTTTTTCACTTTACTCCAACGGTTACCGAGAAAATCGCGAAAAACCGCGAAAAAATCGTAAAAATAGCTAAATTCCACCCTACGCGTGGATTTTTTCAATCTACGACATTTTCTTCTACGCCATTCGAAAGAGCGTCTTTTTCTGATTCAGAATCACCCCCGAATCGACTATCTATCGTTAATAGTTTAGGCGCTACGAGCGCTTGAAGTTTGCCCTGTTTCGCCCTATATTCACCCCTATATTCGGTCTATTTTCGACGTTTTACCCTAACTTCGAATGGCGTTTTCTCGAAAACTATGCGTTCCACGTCCGAACCGATATGTTCTACGTAATTACCGGTCCGAATATGTACATTCTGGCGCAAAATAAGTGCCAAAATCGAACATGAATTTTTCACCGAATGGCCAAAATTCCGTTAAAAATCGAGATTTTCGTTGAGGACTAAACTTCAAATCGCTCTCACCACTTTATTTATGGCTCGATCGCGATCGAGTAGACCTTCCTATAAGCAGATTTTGTCTAGGAATCGAATGGAATGAGAACGAACGAGCTATCTGTAATAGTTTTTGCGCTAGAGCGAAATTATGCTAATTCGAGCTAAGGATTTTCTTCAAACTTCAAACTACCATATCTCCGGAACGGAAAAAGCTAGAGACCTCCGGTTTGTTTTGTTTTAATCAGCTCATCGAGTATTTCAAGCCTACCGAGTTTGAACTCGCTAGCCATATCGGAAGTGTGCTATCTCGAAAAACTGACAAAATTTCTATGCTTTGAGGTAGAAATTTTTTGGTCAAAAATATTTTTTGCGTCCAATCGCGTTCAAAATATGTCTATCCGATAGATTTTGGCCCGTAGAATCCAAATCTTCCATCCCGAACGCCGTATCTCTTACCGTTCTCGAGCTGAAGAAAAGTTCGTCCGATTGCCTTCGAAATAGGCCTATCGGATAGGTCTCGACGAGTAGATTCCAAATATGGCATTATAAACGCTCTAGCTCCAACCGTTACGGAGATACGGACGTTTAAACTTTAACTTCGTCCTATCGCGTTCATTCATATACCAATCGACGCGTCTTGACGCGCTGATTCCAACGGTATATGATTTGTTTAGATTATTTCAAGCGGTTGCCGATAAAATGCAAAAACCTCAAAAAATCGCTAAAAATCGCTAAAATCGCATACCCGTTTTCGTTAATATGAGACTTGGACGGTTCAATCCTACATCAATCGACGCGTATTGACGAGACGAATTCAACGGTGTAGGATTTTTTCACTTTACTCCAACGGTTACCGAGAAAATCGCGAAAAACCGCGAAAAATCGTAAAAATAGCTAAATTCCACCCTACGCGTGGATTTTTTCAATCTACGACATTTTCTTCTACGCCATTCGAAAGAGCGTCTTTTTCTGATTCAGAATCACCCCCGAATCGACTATCTATCGTTAATAGTTTAGGCGCTACGAGCGCTTGAAGTTTGCCCTGTTTCGCCCTATATTCACCCCTATATTCGGTCTATTTTCGACGTTTTACCCTAACTTCGAATGGCGTTTTCTCGAAAACTATGCGTTCCACGTCCGAACCGATATGTTCTACGTAATTACCGGTCCGAATATGTACATTCTGGCGCAAAATAAGTGCCAAAATCGAACATGAATTTTTCACCGAATGGCCAAAATTCCGTTAAAAATCGAGATTTTCGTTGAGGACTAAACTTCAAATCGCTCTCACCACTTTATTTATGGCTCGATCGCGATCGAGTAGACCTTCCTATAAGCAGATTTTGTCTAGGAATCGAATGGAATGAGAACGAACGAGCTATCTGTAATAGTTTTTGCGCTAGAGCGAAATTATGCTAATTCGAGCTAAGGATTTTTCTCAAACTTCAAACTACCATATCTCCGGAACGGAAAGAGCTAGAGACCTCCGGTTTGTTTTATCTTAATCAGCTGATCGAGTGTTTCAAGCCTACCGAGTTTGAACTCGCTAGCCATATCGGAAGTGTGCTATCTCGAAAAACTGACAAAATTTCTATGCTTTGAGGTAGAAATTTTTTGGTCAAAAATATTTTTTGCGTCCAATCGCGTTCAAAATATGTCTATCCGATAGATTTTGGCCCGTAGAATCCAAATCTTCCATCCCGAACGCCGTATCTCTTACCGTTCTCGAGCTGAAGAAAAGTTCGTCCGATTGCATTCGAAATAGGCCTATCGGATAGGTCTCGACGAGTAGATTCCAAATATGCCATTATAAACGCTCTAGCTCCAACCGTTACGGAGATACGGACGTTTAAACTTTAACTTCGTCCTATCGCCTTCATTCATATACCAATCGACGCGTCTTGACGCGCTGATTCCAACGGTATATGATTTGTTTAGATTATTTCAAACGGTTGCCGATAAAATGCAAAAACCGCAAAAAATCGCTAAAAATCGCTAAAATCGCATACCCGTTTTCGTTAATATGAGACTTGGACGGTTCAATCCTACATCAATCGACGCGTATTGACGAGACGAATTCAACGGTGTAGGAATTTGTCACTTTACTCCAACGGTTACCGAGAAAATCGCGAAAAACCGCGAAAAATCGTAAAAATAGCTAAATTCCACCCTACGCGTGGATTTTTTCAATCTACGACATTTTCTTCTACGCCATTCGAAAGAGCGTCTTTTTCTGATTCAGAATCACCCCCGAATCGACTATCTATCGTTAATAGTTTAGGCGCTACGAGCGCTTGAAGTTTGCCCTGTTTCGCCCTATATTCACCCCTATATTCGGTCTATTTTCGACGTTTTACCCTAACTTCGAATGGCGTTTTCTCGAAAACTATGCGTTCCACGTCCGAACCGATATGTTCTACGTAATTACCGGTCCGAATATGTACATTCTGGCGCAAAATAAGTGCCAAAATCGAACATGAATTTTTCACCGAATGGCCAAAATTCCGTTAAAAATCGAGATTTTCGTTGAGGACTAAACTTCAAATCGCTCTCACCACTTTATTTATGGCTCGATCGCGATCGAGTAGACCTTCCTATAAGCAGATTTTGTCTAGGAATCGAATGGAATGAGAACGAACGAGCTATCTGTAATAGTTTTTGCGCTAGAGCGAAATTATGCTAATTCGAGCTAAGGATTTTTCTCAAACTTCAAACTACCATATCTCCGGAACGGAAAGAGCTAGAGACCTCCGGTTTGTTTTATCTTAATCAGCTGATCGAGTGTTTCAAGCCTACCGAGTTTGAACTCGCTAGCCATATCGGAAGTGTGCTATCTCGAAAAACTGACAAAATTTCTATGCTTTGAGGTAGAAATTTTTTGGTCAAAAATATTTTTTGCGTCCAATCGCGTTCAAAATATGTCTATCCGATAGATTTTGGCCCGTAGAATCCAAATCTTCCATCCCGAACGCCGTATCTCTTACCGTTCTCGAGCTGAAGAAAAGTTCGTCCGATTGCATTCGAAATAGGCCTATCGGATAGGTCTCGACGAGTAGATTCCAAATATGCCATTATAAACGCTCTAGCTCCAACCGTTACGGAGATACGGACGTTTAAACTTTAACTTCGTCCTATCGCCTTCATTCATATACCAATCGACGCGTCTTGACGCGCTGATTCCAACGGTATATGATTTGTTTAGATTATTTCAAACGGTTGCCGATAAAATGCAAAAACCGCAAAAATCGCTAAAAATCGCTAAAATCGCATACCCGTTTTCGTTAATATGAGACTTGGACGGTTCAATCCTACATCAATCGACGCGTATTGACGAGACGAATTCAACGGTGTAGGAATTTGTCACTTTACTCCAACGGTTACCGAGAAAATCGCGAAAAACCGCGAAAAAATCGTAAAAATAGCTAAATTCCACCCTACGCGTGGATTTTTTCAATCTACGACATTTTCTTCTACGCCATTCGAAAGAGCGTCTTTTTCTGATTCAGAATCACCCCCGAATCGACTATCTATCGTTAATAGTTTAGGCGCTACGAGCGCTTGAAGTTTGCCCTGTTTCGCCCTATATTCACCCCTATATTCGGTCTATTTTCGACGATTTACCCTAACTTCGAATGGCGTTTTCTCGAAAACTATGCGTTCCACGTCCGAACCGATATGTTCTACGTAATTACCGGTCCGAATATGTACATTCTGGCGCAAAATAAGTGCCAAAATCGAACATGAATTTTTCACCGAATGGCCAAAATTCCGTTAAAAATCGAGATTTTCGTTGAGGACTAAACTTCAAATCGCTCTCACCACTTTATTTATGGCTCGATCGCGATCGAGTAGACCTTCCTATAAGCAGATTTTGTCTAGGAATCGAATGGAATGAGAACGAACGAGCTATCTGTAATAGTTTTTGCGCTAGAGCGAAATTATGCTAATTCGAGCTAAGGATTTTTCTCAAACTTCAAACTACCATATCTCCGGAACGGAAAGAGCTAGAGACCTCCGGTTTGTTTTATCTTAATCAGCTGATCGAGTGTTTCAAGCCTACCGAGTTTGAACTCGCTAGCCATATCGGAAGTGTGCTATCTCGAAAAACTGACAAAATTTCTATGCTTTGAGGTAGAAATTTTTTGGTCAAAAATATTTTTTGCGTCCAATCGCGTTCAAAATATGTCTATCCGATAGATTTTGGCCCGTAGAATCCAAATCTTCCATCCCGAACGCCGTATCTCTTACCGTTCTCGAGCTGAAGAAAAGTTCGTCCGATTGCATTCGAAATAGGCCTATCGGATAGGTCTCGACGAGTAGATTCCAAATATGCCATTATAAACGCTCTAGCTCCAACCGTTACGGAGATACGGACGTTTAAACTTTAACTTCGTCCTATCGCCTTCATTCATATACCAATCGACGCGTCTTGACGCGCTGATTCCAACGGTATATGATTTGTTTAGATTATTTCAAACGGTTGCCGATAAAATGCAAAAACCGCAAAAATCGCTAAAAATCGCTAAAATCGCATACCCGTTTTCGTTAATATGAGACTTGGACGGTTCAATCCTACATCAATCGACGCGTATTGACGAGACGAATTCAACGGTGTAGGAATTTGTCACTTTACTCCAACGGTTACCGAGAAAATCGCGAAAAACCGCGAAAAATCGTAAAAATAGCTAAATTCCACCCTACGCGTGGATTTTTTCAATCTACGACATTTTCTTCTACGCCATTCGAAAGAGCGTCTTTTTCTGATTCAGAATCACCCCCGAATCGACTATCTATCGTTAATAGTTTAGGCGCTACGAGCGCTTGAAGTTTGCCCTGTTTCGCCCTATATTCACCCCTATATTCGGTCTATTTTCGACGATTTACCCTAACTTCGAATGGCGTTTTCTCGAAAACTATGCGTTCCACGTCCGAACCGATATGTTCTACGTAATTATCGGTCCGAATATGTACATTCTGGCGCAAAATAAGTGCCAAAATCGAACATGAATTTTTCACCGAATGGCCAAAATTCCGTTAAAAATCGAGATTTTCGTTGAGGACTAAACTTCAAATCGCTCTCACCACTTTATTTATGGCTCGATCGCGATCGAGTAGACCTTCCTATAAGCAGATTTTGTCTAGGAATCGAATGGAATGAGAACGAACGAGCTATCTGTAATAGTTTTTGCGCTAGAGCGAAATTATGCTAATTCGAGCTAAGGATTTTTCTCAAACTTCAAACTACCATATCTCCGGAACGGAAAGAGCTAGAGACCTCCGGTTTGTTTTATCTTAATCAGCTGATCGAGTGTTTCAAGCCTACCGAGTTTGAACTCGCTAGCCATATCGGAAGTGTGCTATCTCGAAAAACTGACAAAATTTCTATGCTTTGAGGTAGAAATTTTTTGGTCAAAAATATTTTTTGCGTCCAATCGCGTTCAAAATATGTCTATCCGATAGATTTTGGCCCGTAGAATCCAAATCTTCCATCCCGAACGCCGTATCTCTTACCGTTCTCGAGCTGAAGAAAAGTTCGTCCGATTGCATTCGAAATAGGCCTATCGGATAGGTCTCGACGAGTAGATTCCAAATATGCCATTATAAACGCTCTAGCTCCAACCGTTACGGAGATACGGACGTTTAAACTTTAACTTCGTCCTATCGCCTTCATTCATATACCAATCGACGCGTCTTGACGCGCTGATTCCAACGGTATATGATTTGTTTAGATTATTTCAAACGGTTGCCGATAAAATGCAAAAACCGCAAAAAATCGCTAAAAATCGCTAAAATCGCATACCCGTTTTCGTTAATATGAGACTTGGACGGTTCAATCCTACATCAATCGACGCGTATTGACGAGACGAATTCAACGGTGTAGGAATTTGTCACTTTACTCCAACGGTTACCGAGAAAATCGCGAAAAACCGCGAAAAATCGTAAAAATAGCTAAATTCCACCCTACGCGTGGATTTTTTCAATCTACGACATTTTCTTCTACGCCATTCGAAAGAGCGTCTTTTTCTGATTCAGAATCACCCCCGAATCGACTATCTATCGTTAATAGTTTAGGCGCTACGAGCGCTTGAAGTTTGCCCTGTTTCGCCCTATATTCACCCCTATATTCGGTCTATTTTCGACGATTTACCCTAACTTCGAATGGCGTTTTCTCGAAAACTATGCGTTCCACGTCCGAACCGATATGTTCTACGTAATTATCGGTCCGAATATGTACATTCTGGCGCAAAATAAGTGCCAAAATCGAACATGAATTTTTCACCGAATGGCCAAAATTCCGTTAAAAATCGAGATTTTCGTTGAGGACTAAACTTCAAATCGCTCTCACCACTTTATTTATGGCTCGATCGCGATCGAGTAGACCTTCCTATAAGCAGATTTTGTCTAGGAATCGAATGGAATGAGAACGAACGAGCTATCTGTAATAGTTTTTGCGCTAGAGCGAAATTATGCTAATTCGAGCTAAGGATTTTTCTCAAACTTCAAACTACCATATCTCCGGAACGGAAAGAGCTAGAGACCTCCGGTTTGTTTTATCTTAATCAGCTGATCGAGTGTTTCAAGCCTACCGAGTTTGAACTCGCTAGCCATATCGGAAGTGTGCTATCTCGAAAAACTGACAAAATTTCTATGCTTTGAGGTAGAAATTTTTTGGTCAAAAATATTTTTTGCGTCCAATCGCGTTCAAAATATGTCTATCCGATAGATTTTGGCCCGTAGAATCCAAATCTTCCATCCCGAACGCCGTATCTCTTACCGTTCTCGAGCTGAAGAAAAGTTCGTCCGATTGCATTCGAAATAGGCCTATCGGATAGGTCTCGACGAGTAGATTCCAAATATGCCATTATAAACGCTCTAGCTCCAACCGTTACGGAGATACGGACGTTTAAACTTTAACTTCGTCCTATCGCCTTCATTCATATACCAATCGACGCGTCTTGACGCGCTGATTCCAACGGTATATGATTTGTTTAGATTATTTCAAACGGTTGCCGATAAAATGCAAAAACCGCAAAAATCGCTAAAAATCGCTAAAATCGCATACCCGTTTTCGTTAATATGAGACTTGGACGGTTCAATCCTACATCAATCGACGCGTATTGACGAGACGAATTCAACGGTGTAGGAATTTGTCACTTTACTCCAACGGTTACCGAGAAAATCGCGAAAAACCGCGAAAAATCGTAAAAATAGCTAAATTCCACCCTACGCGTGGATTTTTTCAATCTACGACATTTTCTTCTACGCCATTCGAAAGAGCGTCTTTTTCTGATTCAGAATCACCCCCGAATCGACTATCTATCGTTAATAGTTTAGGCGCTACGAGCGCTTGAAGTTTGCCCTGTTTCGCCCTATATTCACCCCTATATTCGGTCTATTTTCGACGATTTACCCTAACTTCGAATGGCGTTTTCTCGAAAACTATGCGTTCCACGTCCGAACCGATATGTTCTACGTAATTATCGGTCCGAATATGTACATTCTGGCGCAAAATAAGTGCCAAAATCGAACATGAATTTTTCACCGAATGGCCAAAATTCCGTTAAAAATCGAGATTTTCGTTGAGGACTAAACTTCAAATCGCTCTCACCACTTTATTTATGGCTCGATCGCGATCGAGTAGACCTTCCTATAAGCAGATTTTGTCTAGGAATCGAATGGAATGAGAACGAACGAGCTATCTGTAATAGTTTTTGCGCTAGAGCGAAATTATGCTAATTCGAGCTAAGGATTTTTCTCAAACTTCAAACTACCATATCTCCGGAACGGAAAGAGCTAGAGACCTCCGGTTTGTTTTATCTTAATCAGCTGATCGAGTGTTTCAAGCCTACCGAGTTTGAACTCGCTAGCCATATCGGAAGTGTGCTATCTCGAAAAACTGACAAAATTTCTATGCTTTGAGGTAGAAATTTTTTTGGTCAAAAATATTTTTTGCGTCCAATCGCGTTCAAAATATGTCTATCCGATAGATTTTGGCCCGTAGAATCCAAATCTTCCATCCCGAACGCCGTATCTCTTACCGTTCTCGAGCTGAAGAAAAGTTCGTCCGATTGCATTCGAAATAGGCCTATCGGATAGGTCTCGACGAGTAGATTCCAAATATGCCATTATAAACGCTCTAGCTCCAACCGTTACGGAGATACGGACGTTTAAACTTTAACTTCGTCCTATCGCCTTCATTCATATACCAATCGACGCGTCTTGACGCGCTGATTCCAACGGTATATGATTTGTTTAGATTATTTCAAACGGTTGCCGATAAAATGCAAAAACCGCAAAAAATCGCTAAAAATCGCTAAAATCGCATACCCGTTTTCGTTAATATGAGACTTGGACGGTTCAATCCTACATCAATCGACGCGTATTGACGAGACGAATTCAACGGTGTAGGAATTTGTCACTTTACTCCAACGGTTACCGAGAAAATCGCGAAAAACCGCGAAAAATCGTAAAAAATAGCTAAATTCCACCCTACGCGTGGATTTTTTCAATCTACGACATTTTCTTCTACGCCATTCGAAAGAGCGTCTTTTTCTGATTCAGAATCACCCCCGAATCGACTATCTATCGTTAATAGTTTAGGCGCTACGAGCGCTTGAAGTTTGCCCTGTTTCGCCCTATATTCACCCCTATATTCGGTCTATTTTCGACGATTTACCCTAACTTCGAATGGCGTTTTCTCGAAAACTATGCGTTCCACGTCCGAACCGATATGTTCTACGTAATTACCGGTCCGAATATGTACATTCTGGCGCAAAATAAGTGCCAAAATCGAACATGAATTTTTCACCGAATGGCCAAAATTCCGTTAAAAATCGAGATTTTCGTTGAGGACTAAACTTCAAATCGCTCTCACCACTTTATTTATGGCTCGATCGCGATCGAGTAGACCTTCCTATAAGCAGATTTTGTCTAGGAATCGAATGGAATGAGAACGAACGAGCTATCTGTAATAGTTTTTGCGCTAGAGCGAAATTATGCTAATTCGAGCTAAGGATTTTTCTCAAACTTCAAACTACCATATCTCCGGAACGGAAAGAGCTAGAGACCTCCGGTTTGTTTTATCTTAATCAGCTGATCGAGTGTTTCAAGCCTACCGAGTTTGAACTCGCTAGCCATATCGGAAGTGTGCTATCTCGAAAAACTGACAAAATTTCTATGCTTTGAGGTAGAAATTTTTTGGTCAAAAATATTTTTTGCGTCCAATCGCGTTCAAAATATGTCTATCCGATAGATTTTGGCCCGTAGAATCCAAATCTTCCATCCCGAACGCCGTATCTCTTACCGTTCTCGAGCTGAAGAAAAGTTCGTCCGATTGCATTCGAAATAGGCCTATCGGATAGGTCTCGACGAGTAGATTCCAAATATGCCATTATAAACGCTCTAGCTCCAACCGTTACGGAGATACGGACGTTTAAACTTTAACTTCGTCCTATCGCCTTCATTCATATACCAATCGACGCGTCTTGACGCGCTGATTCCAACGGTATATGATTTGTTTAGATTATTTCAAACGGTTGCCGATAAAATGCAAAAACCGCAAAAAATCGCTAAAAATCGCTAAAATCGCATACCCGTTTTCGTTAATATGAGACTTGGACGGTTCAATCCTACATCAATCGACGCGTATTGACGAGACGAATTCAACGGTGTAGGAATTTGTCACTTTACTCCAACGGTTACCGAGAAAATCGCGAAAAACCGCGAAAAATCGTAAAAAATAGCTAAATTCCACCCTACGCGTGGATTTTTTCAATCTACGACATTTTCTTCTACGCCATTCGAAAGAGCGTCTTTTTCTGATTCAGAATCACCCCCGAATCGACTATCTATCGTTAATAGTTTAGGCGCTACGAGCGCTTGAAGTTTGCCCTGTTTCGCCCTATATTCACCCCTATATTCGGTCTATTTTCGACGATTTACCCTAACTTCGAATGGCGTTTTCTCGAAAACTATGCGTTCCACGTCCGAACCGATATGTTCTACGTAATTATCGGTCCGAATATGTACATTCTGGCGCAAAATAAGTGCCAAAATCGAACATGAATTTTTCACCGAATGGCCAAAATTCCGTTAAAAATCGAGATTTTCGTTGAGGACTAAACTTCAAATCGCTCTCACCACTTTATTTATGGCTCGATCGCGATCGAGTAGACCTTCCTATAAGCAGATTTTGTCTAGGAATCGAATGGAATGAGAACGAACGAGCTATCTGTAATAGTTTTTGCGCTAGAGCGAAATTATGCTAATTCGAGCTAAGGATTTTTCTCAAACTTCAAACTACCATATCTCCGGAACGGAAAGAGCTAGAGACCTCCGGTTTGTTTTATCTTAATCAGCTGATCGAGTGTTTCAAGCCTACCGAGTTTGAACTCGCTAGCCATATCGGAAGTGTGCTATCTCGAAAAACTGACAAAATTTCTATGCTTTGAGGTAGAAATTTTTTGGTCAAAAATATTTTTTGCGTCCAATCGCGTTCAAAATATGTCTATCCGATAGATTTTGGCCCGTAGAATCCAAATCTTCCATCCCGAACGCCGTATCTCTTACCGTTCTCGAGCTGAAGAAAAGTTCGTCCGATTGCATTCGAAATAGGCCTATCGGATAGGTCTCGACGAGTAGATTCCAAATATGCCATTATAAACGCTCTAGCTCCAACCGTTACGGAGATACGGACGTTTAAACTTTAACTTCGTCCTATCGCCTTCATTCATATACCAATCGACGCGTCTTGACGCGCTGATTCCAACGGTATATGATTTGTTTAGATTATTTCAAACGGTTGCCGATAAAATGCAAAAACCGCAAAAAATCGCTAAAAATCGCTAAAATCGCATACCCGTTTTCGTTAATATGAGACTTGGACGGTTCAATCCTACATCAATCGACGCGTATTGACGAGACGAATTCAACGGTGTAGGAATTTGTCACTTTACTCCAACGGTTACCGAGAAAATCGCGAAAAACCGCGAAAAAATCGTAAAAAATAGCTAAATTCCACCCTACGCGTGGATTTTTTCAATCTACGACATTTTCTTCTACGCCATTCGAAAGAGCGTCTTTTTCTGATTCAGAATCACCCCCGAATCGACTATCTATCGTTAATAGTTTAGGCGCTACGAGCGCTTGAAGTTTGCCCTGTTTCGCCCTATATTCACCCCTATATTCGGTCTATTTTCGACGATTTACCCTAACTTCGAATGGCGTTTTCTCGAAAACTATGCGTTCCACGTCCGAACCGATATGTTCTACGTAATTACCGGTCCGAATATGTACATTCTGGCGCAAAATAAGTGCCAAAATCGAACATGAATTTTTCACCGAATGGCCAAAATTCCGTTAAAAATCGAGATTTTCGTTGAGGACTAAACTTCAAATCGCTCTCACCACTTTATTTATGGCTCGATCGCGATCGAGTAGACCTTCCTATAAGCAGATTTTGTCTAGGAATCGAATGGAATGAGAACGAACGAGCTATCTGTAATAGTTTTTGCGCTAGAGCGAAATTATGCTAATTCGAGCTAAGGATTTTTCTCAAACTTCAAACTACCATATCTCCGGAACGGAAAGAGCTAGAGACCTCCGGTTTGTTTTATCTTAATCAGCTGATCGAGTGTTTCAAGCCTACCGAGTTTGAACTCGCTAGCCATATCGGAAGTGTGCTATCTCGAAAAACTGACAAAATTTCTATGCTTTGAGGTAGAAATTTTTTGGTCAAAAATATTTTTTGCGTCCAATCGCGTTCAAAATATGTCTATCCGATAGATTTTGGCCCGTAGAATCCAAATCTTCCATCCCGAACGCCGTATCTCTTACCGTTCTCGAGCTGAAGAAAAGTTCGTCCGATTGCATTCGAAATAGGCCTATCGGATAGGTCTCGACGAGTAGATTCCAAATATGCCATTATAAACGCTCTAGCTCCAACCGTTACGGAGATACGGACGTTTAAACTTTAACTTCGTCCTATCGCCTTCATTCATATACCAATCGACGCGTCTTGACGCGCTGATTCCAACGGTATATGATTTGTTTAGATTATTTCAAACGGTTGCCGATAAAATGCAAAAAACCGCAAAAAATCGCTAAAAATCGCTAAAATCGCATACCCGTTTTCGTTAATATGAGACTTGGACGGTTCAATCCTACATCAATCGACGCGTATTGACGAGACGAATTCAACGGTGTAGGAATTTGTCACTTTACTCCAACGGTTACCGAGAAAATCGCGAAAAACCGCGAAAAATCGTAAAAAATAGCTAAATTCCACCCTACGCGTGGATTTTTTCAATCTACGACATTTTCTTCTACGCCATTCGAAAGAGCGTCTTTTTCTGATTCAGAATCATCCCCGAATCGACTATCTATCGTTAATAGTTTAGGCGCTACGAGCGCTTGAAGTTTGCCCTGTTTCGCCCTATATTCACCCCTATATTCGGTCTATTTTCGACGATTTACCCTAACTTCGAATGGCGTTTTCTCGAAAACTATGCGTTCCACGTCCGAACCGATATGTTCTACGTAATTACCGGTCCGAATATGTACATTCTGGCGCAAAATAAGTGCCAAAATCGAACATGAATTTTTCACCGAATGGCCAAAATTCCGTTAAAAATCGAGATTTTCGTTGAGGACTAAACTTCAAATCGCTCTCACCACTTTATTTATGGCTCGATCGCGATCGAGTAGACCTTCCTATAAGCAGATTTTGTCTAGGAATCGAATGGAATGAGAACGAACGAGCTATCTGTAATAGTTTTTGCGCTAGAGCGAAATTATGCTAATTCGAGCTAAGGATTTTTCTCAAACTTCAAACTACCATATCTCCGGAACGGAAAGAGCTAGAGACCTCCGGTTTGTTTTATCTTAATCAGCTGATCGAGTGTTTCAAGCCTACCGAGTTTGAACTCGCTAGCCATATCGGAAGTGTGCTATCTCGAAAAACTGACAAAATTTCTATGCTTTGAGGTAGAAATTTTTTGGTCAAAAATATTTTTTGCGTCCAATCGCGTTCAAAATATGTCTATCCGATAGATTTTGGCCCGTAGAATCCAAATCTTCCATCCCGAACGCCGTATCTCTTACCGTTCTCGAGCTGAAGAAAAGTTCGTCCGATTGCATTCGAAATAGGCCTATCGGATAGGTCTCGACGAGTAGATTCCAAATATGCCATTATAAACGCTCTAGCTCCAACCGTTACGGAGATACGGACGTTTAAACTTTAACTTCGTCCTATCGCCTTCATTCATATACCAATCGACGCGTCTTGACGCGCTGATTCCAACGGTATATGATTTGTTTAGATTATTTCAAACGGTTGCCGATAAAATGCAAAAAACCGCAAAAAATCGCTAAAAATCGCTAAAATCGCATACCCGTTTTCGTTAATATGAGACTTGGACGGTTCAATCCTACATCAATCGACGCGTATTGACGAGACGAATTCAACGGTGTAGGAATTTGTCACTTTACTCCAACGGTTACCGAGAAAATCGCGAAAAACCGCGAAAAAATCGTAAAAAATAGCTAAATTCCACCCTACGCGTGGATTTTTTCAATCTACGACATTTTCTTCTACGCCATTCGAAAGAGCGTCTTTTTCTGATTCAGAATCATCCCCGAATCGACTATCTATCGTTAATAGTTTAGGCGCTACGAGCGCTTGAAGTTTGCCCTGTTTCGCCCTATATTCACCCCTATATTCGGTCTATTTTCGACGATTTACCCTAACTTCGAATGGCGTTTTCTCGAAAACTATGCGTTCCACGTCCGAACCGATATGTTCTACGTAATTATCGGTCCGAATATGTACATTCTGGCGCAAAATAAGTGCCAAAATCGAACATGAATTTTTCACCGAATGGCCAAAATTCCGTTAAAAATCGAGATTTTCGTTGAGGACTAAACTTCAAATCGCTCTCACCACTTTATTTATGGCTCGATCGCGATCGAGTAGACCTTCCTATAAGCAGATTTTGTCTAGGAATCGAATGGAATGAGAACGAACGAGCTATCTGTAATAGTTTTTGCGCTAGAGCGAAATTATGCTAATTCGAGCTAAGGATTTTTCTCAAACTTCAAACTACCATATCTCCGGAACGGAAAGAGCTAGAGACCTCCGGTTTGTTTTATCTTAATCAGCTGATCGAGTGTTTCAAGCCTACCGAGTTTGAACTCGCTAGCCATATCGGAAGTGTGCTATCTCGAAAAACTGACAAAATTTCTATGCTTTGAGGTAGAAATTTTTTGGTCAAAAATATTTTTTGCGTCCAATCGCGTTCAAAATATGTCTATCCGATAGATTTTGGCCCGTAGAATCCAAATCTTCCATCCCGAACGCCGTATCTCTTACCGTTCTCGAGCTGAAGAAAAGTTCGTCCGATTGCATTCGAAATAGGCCTATCGGATAGGTCTCGACGAGTAGATTCCAAATATGCCATTATAAACGCTCTAGCTCCAACCGTTACGGAGATACGGACGTTTAAACTTTAACTTCGTCCTATCGCCTTCATTCATATACCAATCGACGCGTCTTGACGCGCTGATTCCAACGGTATATGATTTGTTTAGATTATTTCAAACGGTTGCCGATAAAATGCAAAAAACCGCAAAAAATCGCTAAAAATCGCTAAAATCGCATACCCGTTTTCGTTAATATGAGACTTGGACGGTTCAATCCTACATCAATCGACGCGTATTGACGAGACGAATTCAACGGTGTAGGAATTTGTCACTTTACTCCAACGGTTACCGAGAAAATCGCGAAAAACCGCGAAAAAATCGTAAAAAATAGCTAAATTCCACCCTACGCGTGGATTTTTTCAATCTACGACATTTTCTTCTACGCCATTCGAAAGAGCGTCTTTTTCTGATTCAGAATCATCCCCGAATCGACTATCTATCGTTAATAGTTTAGGCGCTACGAGCGCTTGAAGTTTGCCCTGTTTCGCCCTATATTCACCCCTATATTCGGTCTATTTTCGACGATTTACCCTAACTTCGAATGGCGTTTTCTCGAAAACTATGCGTTCCACGTCCGAACCGATATGTTCTACGTAATTATCGGTCCGAATATGTACATTCTGGCGCAAAATAAGTGCCAAAATCGAACATGAATTTTTCACCGAATGGCCAAAATTCCGTTAAAAATCGAGATTTTCGTTGAGGACTAAACTTCAAATCGCTCTCACCACTTTATTTATGGCTCGATCGCGATCGAGTAGACCTTCCTATAAGCAGATTTTGTCTAGGAATCGAATGGAATGAGAACGAACGAGCTATCTGTAATAGTTTTTGCGCTAGAGCGAAATTATGCTAATTCGAGCTAAGGATTTTTCTCAAACTTCAAACTACCATATCTCCGGAACGGAAAGAGCTAGAGACCTCCGGTTTGTTTTATCTTAATCAGCTGATCGAGTGTTTCAAGCCTACCGAGTTTGAACTCGCTAGCCATATCGGAAGTGTGCTATCTCGAAAAACTGACAAAATTTCTATGCTTTGAGGTAGAAATTTTTTGGTCAAAAATATTTTTTGCGTCCAATCGCGTTCAAAATATGTCTATCCGATAGATTTTGGCCCGTAGAATCCAAATCTTCCATCCCGAACGCCGTATCTCTTACCGTTCTCGAGCTGAAGAAAAGTTCGTCCGATTGCATTCGAAATAGGCCTATCGGATAGGTCTCGACGAGTAGATTCCAAATATGCCATTATAAACGCTCTAGCTCCAACCGTTACGGAGATACGGACGTTTAAACTTTAACTTCGTCCTATCGCCTTCATTCATATACCAATCGACGCGTCTTGACGCGCTGATTCCAACGGTATATGATTTGTTTAGATTATTTCAAACGGTTGCCGATAAAATGCAAAAAACCGCAAAAAATCGCTAAAAATCGCTAAAATCGCATACCCGTTTTCGTTAATATGAGACTTGGACGGTTCAATCCTACATCAATCGACGCGTATTGACGAGACGAATTCAACGGTGTAGGAATTTGTCACTTTACTCCAACGGTTACCGAGAAAATCGCGAAAAACCGCGAAAAAATCGTAAAAAATAGCTAAATTCCACCCTACGCGTGGATTTTTTCAATCTACGACATTTTCTTCTACGCCATTCGAAAGAGCGTCTTTTTCTGATTCAGAATCACCCCCGAATCGACTATCTATCGTTAATAGTTTAGGCGCTACGAGCGCTTGAAGTTTGCCCTGTTTCGCCCTATATTCACCCCTATATTCGGTCTATTTTCGACGATTTACCCTAACTTCGAATGGCGTTTTCTCGAAAACTATGCGTTCCACGTCCGAACCGATATGTTCTACGTAATTACCGGTCCGAATATGTACATTCTGGCGCAAAATAAGTGCCAAAATCGAACATGAATTTTTCACCGAATGGCCAAAATTCCGTTAAAAATCGAGATTTTCGTTGAGGACTAAACTTCAAATCGCTCTCACCACTTTATTTATGGCTCGATCGCGATCGAGTAGACCTTCCTATAAGCAGATTTTGTCTAGGAATCGAATGGAATGAGAACGAACGAGCTATCTGTAATAGTTTTTGCGCTAGAGCGAAATTATGCTAATTCGAGCTAAGGATTTTTCTCAAACTTCAAACTACCATATCTCCGGAACGGAAAGAGCTAGAGACCTCCGGTTTGTTTTATCTTAATCAGCTGATCGAGTGTTTCAAGCCTACCGAGTTTGAACTCGCTAGCCATATCGGAAGTGTGCTATCTCGAAAAACTGACAAAATTTCTATGCTTTGAGGTAGAAATTTTTTGGTCAAAAATATTTTTGCGTCCAATCGCGTTCAAAATATGTCTATCCGATAGATTTTGGCCCGTAGAATCCAAATCTTCCATCCCGAACGCCGTATCTCTTACCGTTCTCGAGCTGAAGAAAAGTTCGTCCGATTGCATTCGAAATAGGCCTATCGGATAGGTCTCGACGAGTAGATTCCAAATATGCCATTATAAACGCTCTAGCTCCAACCGTTACGGAGATACGGACGTTTAAACTTTAACTTCGTCCTATCGCCTTCATTCATATACCAATCGACGCGTCTTGACGCGCTGATTCCAACGGTATATGATTTGTTTAGATTATTTCAAACGGTTGCCGATAAAATGCAAAAAACCGCAAAAAATCGCTAAAAATCGCTAAAATCGCATACCCGTTTTCGTTAATATGAGACTTGGACGGTTCAATCCTACATCAATCGACGCGTATTGACGAGACGAATTCAACGGTGTAGGAATTTGTCACTTTACTCCAACGGTTACCGAGAAAATCGCGAAAAACCGCGAAAAAATCGTAAAAAATAGCTAAATTCCACCCTACGCGTGGATTTTTTCAATCTACGACATTTTCTTCTACGCCATTCGAAAGAGCGTCTTTTTCTGATTCAGAATCATCCCCGAATCGACTATCTATCGTTAATAGTTTAGGCGCTACGAGCGCTTGAAGTTTGCCCTGTTTCGCCCTATATTCACCCCTATATTCGGTCTATTTTCGACGATTTACCCTAACTTCGAATGGCGTTTTCTCGAAAACTATGCGTTCCACGTCCGAACCGATATGTTCTACGTAATTATCGGTCCGAATATGTACATTCTGGCGCAAAATAAGTGCCAAAATCGAACATGAATTTTTCACCGAATGGCCAAAATTCCGTTAAAAATCGAGATTTTCGTTGAGGACTAAACTTCAAATCGCTCTCACCACTTTATTTATGGCTCGATCGCGATCGAGTAGACCTTCCTATAAGCAGATTTTGTCTAGGAATCGAATGGAATGAGAACGAACGAGCTATCTGTAATAGTTTTTGCGCTAGAGCGAAATTATGCTAATTCGAGCTAAGGATTTTTCTCAAACTTCAAACTACCATATCTCCGGAACGGAAAGAGCTAGAGACCTCCGGTTTGTTTTATCTTAATCAGCTGATCGAGTGTTTCAAGCCTACCGAGTTTGAACTCGCTAGCCATATCGGAAGTGTGCTATCTCGAAAAACTGACAAAATTTCTATGCTTTGAGGTAGAAATTTTTTGGTCAAAAATATTTTTGCGTCCAATCGCGTTCAAAATATGTCTATCCGATAGATTTTGGCCCGTAGAATCCAAATCTTCCATCCCGAACGCCGTATCTCTTACCGTTCTCGAGCTGAAGAAAAGTTCGTCCGATTGCATTCGAAATAGGCCTATCGGATAGGTCTCGACGAGTAGATTCCAAATATGCCATTATAAACGCTCTAGCTCCAACCGTTACGGAGATACGGACGTTTAAACTTTAACTTCGTCCTATCGCCTTCATTCATATACCAATCGACGCGTCTTGACGCGCTGATTCCAACGGTATATGATTTGTTTAGATTATTTCAAACGGTTGCCGATAAAATGCAAAAAACCGCAAAAAATCGCTAAAAATCGCTAAAATCGCATACCCGTTTTCGTTAATATGAGACTTGGACGGTTCAATCCTACATCAATCGACGCGTATTGACGAGACGAATTCAACGGTGTAGGAATTTGTCACTTTACTCCAACGGTTACCGAGAAAATCGCGAAAAACCGCGAAAAAATCGTAAAAAATAGCTAAATTCCACCCTACGCGTGGATTTTTTCAATCTACGACATTTTCTTCTACGCCATTCGAAAGAGCGTCTTTTTCTGATTCAGAATCACCCCCGAATCGACTATCTATCGTTAATAGTTTAGGCGCTACGAGCGCTTGAAGTTTGCCCTGTTTCGCCCTATATTCACCCCTATATTCGGTCTATTTTCGACGATTTACCCTAACTTCGAATGGCGTTTTCTCGAAAACTATGCGTTCCACGTCCGAACCGATATGTTCTACGTAATTATCGGTCCGAATATGTACATTCTGGCGCAAAATAAGTGCCAAAATCGAACATGAATTTTTCACCGAATGGCCAAAATTCCGTTAAAAATCGAGATTTTCGTTGAGGACTAAACTTCAAATCGCTCTCACCACTTTATTTATGGCTCGATCGCGATCGAGTAGACCTTCCTATAAGCAGATTTTGTCTAGGAATCGAATGGAATGAGAACGAACGAGCTATCTGTAATAGTTTTTGCGCTAGAGCGAAATTATGCTAATTCGAGCTAAGGATTTTTCTCAAACTTCAAACTACCATATCTCCGGAACGGAAAGAGCTAGAGACCTCCGGTTTGTTTTATCTTAATCAGCTGATCGAGTGTTTCAAGCCTACCGAGTTTGAACTCGCTAGCCATATCGGAAGTGTGCTATCTCGAAAAACTGACAAAATTTCTATGCTTTGAGGTAGAAATTTTTTGGTCAAAAATATTTTTGCGTCCAATCGCGTTCAAAATATGTCTATCCGATAGATTTTGGCCCGTAGAATCCAAATCTTCCATCCCGAACGCCGTATCTCTTACCGTTCTCGAGCTGAAGAAAAGTTCGTCCGATTGCATTCGAAATAGGCCTATCGGATAGGTCTCGACGAGTAGATTCCAAATATGCCATTATAAACGCTCTAGCTCCAACCGTTACGGAGATACGGACGTTTAAACTTTAACTTCGTCCTATCGCCTTCATTCATATACCAATCGACGCGTCTTGACGCGCTGATTCCAACGGTATATGATTTGTTTAGATTATTTCAAACGGTTGCCGATAAAATGCAAAAAACCGCAAAAAATCGCTAAAAATCGCTAAAATCGCATACCCGTTTTCGTTAATATGAGACTTGGACGGTTCAATCCTACATCAATCGACGCGTATTGACGAGACGAATTCAACGGTGTAGGAATTTGTCACTTTACTCCAACGGTTACCGAGAAAATCGCGAAAAACCGCGAAAAAATCGTAAAAAATAGCTAAATTCCACCCTACGCGTGGATTTTTTCAATCTACGACATTTTCTTCTACGCCATTCGAAAGAGCGTCTTTTTCTGATTCAGAATCACCCCCGAATCGACTATCTATCGTTAATAGTTTAGGCGCTACGAGCGCTTGAAGTTTGCCCTGTTTCGCCCTATATTCACCCCTATATTCGGTCTATTTTCGACGATTTACCCTAACTTCGAATGGCGTTTTCTCGAAAACTATGCGTTCCACGTCCGAACCGATATGTTCTACGTAATTACCGGTCCGAATATGTACATTCTGGCGCAAAATAAGTGCCAAAATCGAACATGAATTTTTCACCGAATGGCCAAAATTCCGTTAAAAATCGAGATTTTCGTTGAGGACTAAACTTCAAATCGCTCTCACCACTTTATTTATGGCTCGATCGCGATCGAGTAGACCTTCCTATAAGCAGATTTTGTCTAGGAATCGAATGGAATGAGAACGAACGAGCTATCTGTAATAGTTTTTGCGCTAGAGCGAAATTATGCTAATTCGAGCTAAGGATTTTCTCAAACTTCAAACTACCATATCTCCGGAACGGAAAGAGCTAGAGACCTCCGGTTTGTTTTATCTTAATCAGCTGATCGAGTGTTTCAAGCCTACCGAGTTTGAACTCGCTAGCCATATCGGAAGTGTGCTATCTCGAAAAACTGACAAAATTTCTATGCTTTGAGGTAGAAATTTTTTGGTCAAAAATATTTTTTGCGTCCAATCGCGTTCAAAATATGTCTATCCGATAGATTTTGGCCCGTAGAATCCAAATCTTCCATCCCGAACGCCGTATCTCTTACCGTTCTCGAGCTGAAGAAAAGTTCGTCCGATTGCATTCGAAATAGGCCTATCGGATAGGTCTCGACGAGTAGATTCCAAATATGCCATTATAAACGCTCTAGCTCCAACCGTTACGGAGATACGGACGTTTAAACTTTAACTTCGTCCTATCGCCTTCATTCATATACCAATCGACGCGTCTTGACGCGCTGATTCCAACGGTATATGATTTGTTTAGATTATTTCAAACGGTTGCCGATAAAATGCAAAAAACCGCAAAAAATCGCTAAAAATCGCTAAAATCGCATACCCGTTTTCGTTAATATGAGACTTGGACGGTTCAATCCTACATCAATCGACGCGTATTGACGAGACGAATTCAACGGTGTAGGAATTTGTCACTTTACTCCAACGGTTACCGAGAAAATCGCGAAAAACCGCGAAAAAATCGTAAAAAATAGCTAAATTCCACCCTACGCGTGGATTTTTTCAATCTACGACATTTTCTTCTACGCCATTCGAAAGAGCGTCTTTTTCTGATTCAGAATCATCCCCGAATCGACTATCTATCGTTAATAGTTTAGGCGCTACGAGCGCTTGAAGTTTGCCCTGTTTCGCCCTATATTCACCCCTATATTCGGTCTATTTTCGACGATTTACCCTAACTTCGAATGGCGTTTTCTCGAAAACTATGCGTTCCACGTCCGAACCGATATGTTCTACGTAATTACCGGTCCGAATATGTACATTCTGGCGCAAAATAAGTGCCAAAATCGAACATGAATTTTTCACCGAATGGCCAAAATTCCGTTAAAAATCGAGATTTTCGTTGAGGACTAAACTTCAAATCGCTCTCACCACTTTATTTATGGCTCGATCGCGATCGAGTAGACCTTCCTATAAGCAGATTTTGTCTAGGAATCGAATGGAATGAGAACGAACGAGCTATCTGTAATAGTTTTTGCGCTAGAGCGAAATTATGCTAATTCGAGCTAAGGATTTTCTCAAACTTCAAACTACCATATCTCCGGAACGGAAAGAGCTAGAGACCTCCGGTTTGTTTTATCTTAATCAGCTGATCGAGTGTTTCAAGCCTACCGAGTTTGAACTCGCTAGCCATATCGGAAGTGTGCTATCTCGAAAAACTGACAAAATTTCTATGCTTTGAGGTAGAAATTTTTTGGTCAAAAATATTTTTGCGTCCAATCGCGTTCAAAATATGTCTATCCGATAGATTTTGGCCCGTAGAATCCAAATCTTCCATCCCGAACGCCGTATCTCTTACCGTTCTCGAGCTGAAGAAAAGTTCGTCCGATTGCATTCGAAATAGGCCTATCGGATAGGTCTCGACGAGTAGATTCCAAATATGCCATTATAAACGCTCTAGCTCCAACCGTTACGGAGATACGGACGTTTAAACTTTAACTTCGTCCTATCGCCTTCATTCATATACCAATCGACGCGTCTTGACGCGCTGATTCCAACGGTATATGATTTGTTTAGATTATTTCAAACGGTTGCCGATAAAATGCAAAAAACCGCAAAAAATCGCTAAAAATCGCTAAAATCGCATACCCGTTTTCGTTAATATGAGACTTGGACGGTTCAATCCTACATCAATCGACGCGTATTGACGAGACGAATTCAACGGTGTAGGAATTTGTCACTTTACTCCAACGGTTACCGAGAAAATCGCGAAAAACCGCGAAAAAATCGTAAAAAATAGCTAAATTCCACCCTACGCGTGGATTTTTTCAATCTACGACATTTTCTTCTACGCCATTCGAAAGAGCGTCTTTTTCTGATTCAGAATCATCCCCGAATCGACTATCTATCGTTAATAGTTTAGGCGCTACGAGCGCTTGAAGTTTGCCCTGTTTCGCCCTATATTCACCCCTATATTCGGTCTATTTTCGACGATTTACCCTAACTTCGAATGGCGTTTTCTCGAAAACTATGCGTTCCACGTCCGAACCGATATGTTCTACGTAATTATCGGTCCGAATATGTACATTCTGGCGCAAAATAAGTGCCAAAATCGAACATGAATTTTTCACCGAATGGCCAAAATTCCGTTAAAAATCGAGATTTTCGTTGAGGACTAAACTTCAAATCGCTCTCACCACTTTATTTATGGCTCGATCGCGATCGAGTAGACCTTCCTATAAGCAGATTTTGTCTAGGAATCGAATGGAATGAGAACGAACGAGCTATCTGTAATAGTTTTTGCGCTAGAGCGAAATTATGCTAATTCGAGCTAAGGATTTTTCTCAAACTTCAAACTACCATATCTCCGGAACGGAAAGAGCTAGAGACCTCCGGTTTGTTTTATCTTAATCAGCTGATCGAGTGTTTCAAGCCTACCGAGTTTGAACTCGCTAGCCATATCGGAAGTGTGCTATCTCGAAAAACTGACAAAATTTCTATGCTTTGAGGTAGAAATTTTTTGGTCAAAAATATTTTTTGCGTCCAATCGCGTTCAAAATATGTCTATCCGATAGATTTTGGCCCGTAGAATCCAAATCTTCCATCCCGAACGCCGTATCTCTTACCGTTCTCGAGCTGAAGAAAAGTTCGTCCGATTGCATTCGAAATAGGCCTATCGGATAGGTCTCGACGAGTAGATTCCAAATATGCCATTATAAACGCTCTAGCTCCAACCGTTACGGAGATACGGACGTTTAAACTTTAACTTCGTCCTATCGCCTTCATTCATATACCAATCGACGCGTCTTGACGCGCTGATTCCAACGGTATATGATTTGTTTAGATTATTTCAAACGGTTGCCGATAAAATGCAAAAAACCGCAAAAAATCGCTAAAAATCGCTAAAATCGCATACCCGTTTTCGTTAATATGAGACTTGGACGGTTCAATCCTACATCAATCGACGCGTATTGACGAGACGAATTCAACGGTGTAGGAATTTGTCACTTTACTCCAACGGTTACCGAGAAAATCGCGAAAAACCGCGAAAAAATCGTAAAAAATAGCTAAATTCCACCCTACGCGTGGATTTTTTCAATCTACGACATTTTCTTCTACGCCATTCGAAAGAGCGTCTTTTTCTGATTCAGAATCATCCCCCGAATCGACTATCTATCGTTAATAGTTTAGGCGCTACGAGCGCTTGAAGTTTGCCCTGTTTCGCCCTATATTCACCCCTATATTCGGTCTATTTTCGACGATTTACCCTAACTTCGAATGGCGTTTTCTCGAAAACTATGCGTTCCACGTCCGAACCGATATGTTCTACGTAATTACCGGTCCGAATATGTACATTCTGGCGCAAAATAAGTGCCAAAATCGAACATGAATTTTTCACCGAATGGCCAAAATTCCGTTAAAAATCGAGATTTTCGTTGAGGACTAAACTTCAAATCGCTCTCACCACTTTATTTATGGCTCGATCGCGATCGAGTAGACCTTCCTATAAGCAGATTTTGTCTAGGAATCGAATGGAATGAGAACGAACGAGCTATCTGTAATAGTTTTTGCGCTAGAGCGAAATTATGCTAATTCGAGCTAAGGATTTTTCTCAAACTTCAAACTACCATATCTCCGGAACGGAAAGAGCTAGAGACCTCCGGTTTGTTTTATCTTAATCAGCTGATCGAGTGTTTCAAGCCTACCGAGTTTGAACTCGCTAGCCATATCGGAAGTGTGCTATCTCGAAAAACTGACAAAATTTCTATGCTTTGAGGTAGAAATTTTTTGGTCAAAAATATTTTTGCGTCCAATCGCGTTCAAAATATGTCTATCCGATAGATTTTGGCCCGTAGAATCCAAATCTTCCATCCCGAACGCCGTATCTCTTACCGTTCTCGAGCTGAAGAAAAGTTCGTCCGATTGCATTCGAAATAGGCCTATCGGATAGGTCTCGACGAGTAGATTCCAAATATGCCATTATAAACGCTCTAGCTCCAACCGTTACGGAGATACGGACGTTTAAACTTTAACTTCGTCCTATCGCCTTCATTCATATACCAATCGACGCGTCTTGACGCGCTGATTCCAACGGTATATGATTTGTTTAGATTATTTCAAACGGTTGCCGATAAAATGCAAAAAACCGCAAAAAATCGCTAAAAATCGCTAAAATCGCATACCCGTTTTCGTTAATATGAGACTTGGACGGTTCAATCCTACATCAATCGACGCGTATTGACGAGACGAATTCAACGGTGTAGGAATTTGTCACTTTACTCCAACGGTTACCGAGAAAATCGCGAAAAACCGCGAAAAAATCGTAAAAAATAGCTAAATTCCACCCTACGCGTGGATTTTTTCAATCTACGACATTTTCTTCTACGCCATTCGAAAGAGCGTCTTTTTCTGATTCAGAATCACCCCCGAATCGACTATCTATCGTTAATAGTTTAGGCGCTACGAGCGCTTGAAGTTTGCCCTGTTTCGCCCTATATTCACCCCTATATTCGGTCTATTTTCGACGATTTACCCTAACTTCGAATGGCGTTTTCTCGAAAACTATGCGTTCCACGTCCGAACCGATATGTTCTACGTAATTATCGGTCCGAATATGTACATTCTGGCGCAAAATAAGTGCCAAAATCGAACATGAATTTTTCACCGAATGGCCAAAATTCCGTTAAAAATCGAGATTTTCGTTGAGGACTAAACTTCAAATCGCTCTCACCACTTTATTTATGGCTCGATCGCGATCGAGTAGACCTTCCTATAAGCAGATTTTGTCTAGGAATCGAATGGAATGAGAACGAACGAGCTATCTGTAATAGTTTTTGCGCTAGAGCGAAATTATGCTAATTCGAGCTAAGGATTTTTCTCAAACTTCAAACTACCATATCTCCGGAACGGAAAGAGCTAGAGACCTCCGGTTTGTTTTATCTTAATCAGCTGATCGAGTGTTTCAAGCCTACCGAGTTTGAACTCGCTAGCCATATCGGAAGTGTGCTATCTCGAAAAACTGACAAAATTTCTATGCTTTGAGGTAGAAATTTTTTGGTCAAAAATATTTTTGCGTCCAATCGCGTTCAAAATATGTCTATCCGATAGATTTTGGCCCGTAGAATCCAAATCTTCCATCCCGAACGCCGTATCTCTTACCGTTCTCGAGCTGAAGAAAAGTTCGTCCGATTGCATTCGAAATAGGCCTATCGGATAGGTCTCGACGAGTAGATTCCAAATATGCCATTATAAACGCTCTAGCTCCAACCGTTACGGAGATACGGACGTTTAAACTTTAACTTCGTCCTATCGCCTTCATTCATATACCAATCGACGCGTCTTGACGCGCTGATTCCAACGGTATATGATTTGTTTAGATTATTTCAAACGGTTGCCGATAAAATGCAAAAAACCGCAAAAAATCGCTAAAAATCGCTAAAATCGCATACCCGTTTTCGTTAATATGAGACTTGGACGGTTCAATCCTACATCAATCGACGCGTATTGACGAGACGAATTCAACGGTGTAGGAATTTGTCACTTTACTCCAACGGTTACCGAGAAAATCGCGAAAAACCGCGAAAAATCGTAAAAAATAGCTAAATTCCACCCTACGCGTGGATTTTTTCAATCTACGACATTTTCTTCTACGCCATTCGAAAGAGCGTCTTTTTCTGATTCAGAATCATCCCCGAATCGACTATCTATCGTTAATAGTTTAGGCGCTACGAGCGCTTGAAGTTTGCCCTGTTTCGCCCTATATTCACCCCTATATTCGGTCTATTTTCGACGATTTACCCTAACTTCGAATGGCGTTTTCTCGAAAACTATGCGTTCCACGTCCGAACCGATATGTTCTACGTAATTATCGGTCCGAATATGTACATTCTGGCGCAAAATAAGTGCCAAAATCGAACATGAATTTTTCACCGAATGGCCAAAATTCCGTTAAAAATCGAGATTTTCGTTGAGGACTAAACTTCAAATCGCTCTCACCACTTTATTTATGGCTCGATCGCGATCGAGTAGACCTTCCTATAAGCAGATTTTGTCTAGGAATCGAATGGAATGAGAACGAACGAGCTATCTGTAATAGTTTTTGCGCTAGAGCGAAATTATGCTAATTCGAGCTAAGGATTTTTCTCAAACTTCAAACTACCATATCTCCGGAACGGAAAGAGCTAGAGACCTCCGGTTTGTTTTATCTTAATCAGCTGATCGAGTGTTTCAAGCCTACCGAGTTTGAACTCGCTAGCCATATCGGAAGTGTGCTATCTCGAAAAACTGACAAAATTTCTATGCTTTGAGGTAGAAATTTTTTGGTCAAAAATATTTTTGCGTCCAATCGCGTTCAAAATATGTCTATCCGATAGATTTTGGCCCGTAGAATCCAAATCTTCCATCCCGAACGCCGTATCTCTTACCGTTCTCGAGCTGAAGAAAAGTTCGTCCGATTGCATTCGAAATAGGCCTATCGGATAGGTCTCGACGAGTAGATTCCAAATATGCCATTATAAACGCTCTAGCTCCAACCGTTACGGAGATACGGACGTTTAAACTTTAACTTCGTCCTATCGCGTTCATTCATATACCAATCGACGCGTCTTGACGCGCTGATTCCAACGGTATATGATTTGTTGGGATTATTTCAAACGGTTGCCGATAAAATGCAAAAAACCGCAAAAAATCGCTAAAAATCGCTAAAATCACATACCCATTTTCGCTCCTGTGGGACTTAGAAGGTTCACTCGTACGTCAATCGACGCGTCTTGACGTTCCGAATTCAACGTCGTAGGATTTCTTTAGTTTGCTCCAACGGTTAACGAGCAAATCGCAAAAACCGCGAAAATAAGGTAAAAAATCGGAAATTTGCACCCCTCGAATTAATATTTTTCGATGTGCGACATTCTCTCCCGCACCATTCGAAAGATCTCGTTCTTCTGATTCAGAATCAGTCCCGGATCGACTTTCTATCGTTGATAGTTTAGGCGCTACGTGCGCTTGAAGTTTGTCCATTTTTGGCTCTATATTCACCCCTATATTAGGCCTATTTTACGAGTTTTCTCGAAAACTATGCGTTTTACGTTCGAACCGATATGTTCTACGTAATTACCGATCCGAATACGTATATTCTGAAGCAAAATAACTTCGAAATTCCGACCTGAATTTTTCGTCGAACGACGAAATTTTCGTCAAAAATCGATATTTTCGTTAAGGCCTAAACTTCAAATCGCTCTCACCGCTCTATTTACGGCTCGATCCCGATCGGGTAGACCTTTCTACACGTAGATTTTGTCTAGGAATCGAATGGAACAAGAACGAACGCGCTATCTCTTATAGTTTTCGCGCTAGAACGAAATTATGCTAATCCGAGCTAAGGAATTTTTTCAAACTTCAAACTACCATATCTCCGGAACGATAAGAGCTACGGACCTCCGGTTTGTTTCGTCTTAATCACCTCGTCGAGTACTTTAAGCCTGCCGAGTTTGAACTCGCTAGTCCTATCGGAAGTGTGCTATCTCGAAAAACCGACAAAATTTCTATGCTTTGAGGTAGAAATTTTTTTGGACCAAAATATTTTTTGCGTCCAATCGCGTTAAAAATATGTCTATCCGATAGATTTTGGCCTGTAGAATCCAAATCTTCCATCCCGGAGGCTGTATCTCTTACCGTTCTCGAGCTAAAGAAAAGTTCGTCCGATTGCGTTCGAAATAGGCCCATCGGATAGGCCTCGACGAGTAGATTCCAAATCTGGCATTATTAACCGTGTAACTCCAGCCGTTACGGAGATATGGACGTTTAAAGTTTAACCTCGTCCGATCGCGTTCAATCATACACCAATCGGCGCGTCTTGACGCGCTGATTCCAACGGTATATGATTTGTTGGGATTATTTCAAACGGTCGCCGAGAAAATGGAAAAAACCGCAAAAAATCGTTAAAAATCGCTAAAATCACATACCCATTTTCGCTCCTGTGGGACTTAGGAGGTTCATTCGTACGTCAATCGACGCGTCTTGACGTTCCGAATTCAACGCCGTAGGATTTCTTTACTTTGCTCCAACGGTTAGCGAGCAAATCGCAAAAAACCGCGAAAATAAGGTAAAAAATCGGAAATTTGCACCCCTCGAATTCATATTTTTCGATGTGCGACATTCTCTCCCGCACCATTCGAAAGATCTCGTTCTTCTGATTCAGAATCAGTCCCGGATCGACTTTCTATCGTTGATAGTTTAGGCGCTACGTGCGCTTGAAGTTTGTCCATTTTTGGCCCTATATTCACCCCTATATTAGGCCTATTTTACGAGTTTTCTCGAAAACTATGCGTTTTACGTTCGAACCGATATGTTCTACGTAATTACCGATCCGAATACGTATATTCTGAAGCAAAATAACTTCGAAATTTCGACCTGAATTTTTCGTCGAACGACGAAATTTTCGTCAAAAATCGATATTTTCGTTAAGGCCTAAACTTCAAATCGCTCTCACCGCTCTATTTACGGCTCGATCCCGATCGGGTAGACCTTTCTACACGTAGATTTTGTCTAGGAATCGAATGGAACAAGAACGAACGGGCTATCTCTTATAGTTTTCGCGCTAGAACGAAATTATGCTAATCCGAGCTAAGGAATTTTTTCAAACTTCAAACTACCATATCTCCGGAACGGTAAGAGCTATGGACCTCCGGCTTGTTTCGTCTTAATCACCTCGTCGAGTACTTTAAGCCTGCCGAGTTTGAACTCGCTAGTCCTATCGGAAGTGTGCTATCTCGAAAAACCGACAAAATTTCTATGCTTTGATATAGAATTGTTAGACGCAGAAGACGTTAGAGCCGAAAGGGAAGTGCGTCTAGGGAAACGTGTATCTGTTGTGGTTTGGATTGTTTTACGGACGTTTAGGAATTTTCATAGTCGACGTGATAGGGAAAATTATAAATTAGATTCGATCCTGGTATATTTACTCATGAATTTGATTGACAAGTATCGTAAATATGTAGGTATAAAGATATTATCACACACATACATACAGGGGGAGCAACTGTAAGCGTTCACCACGTTACCTGAAATATTTAATTGGAAGCACTAAGGTATGTATGTTGACGTTACATCTTTGGATGTGTATATTACTTTCAAAATAAACCACAACCAATAAAAATGTTTTGTTCATAGGTGAACGACATCTTTTCAGGACAGGGAAAAGACGAATTTGAAAAATGTTATAAAACTGCCAATCGACGGCGTTTCCGGTTGCTCGCTTTTATGTGTTTGCGTTGCGTGTAAAAATATAATTTAATATTCGTTAACATAATTGCACAACACTTATCCTACAATTACTACTACGGCTAAATTATGCGCTGGTCAAAACAATTAACGGATGTTTCATAAAAACGATAAATTAGAGCAACATTTCAAGATATTTTCATATTTTAACTGACATTATATATAATTGTACATACGCTACGACAGTTAGGCGTTTCCGAGTGAATATCCGTAGACCGTTTTAAACCAAGTAATTCGCATTTTCTATCCATATCTACGTATATAAGATTGCACAATGATCAATAGTAATGTAATAAATGCGTGCGTATGTATAAGTAGAGTCGGTTAAAACGCTTCGATTACATGTACGTTAAAAAAGGAGCAACCGTCAACCTGTATTAATATTTAAATTACACGTTTATACGAATACCCGACAGTTTTCCCCCTTTAATAGGCCGAGCGCTTTCACGTACTCAATATACATATAAGGCACTATTCGGATGTTTATCGACTTTGTCGGAGTATTAGCGATCATATTTGTAATTATAAAACAACAAACAGATCTAATACCTGTTCAAGTTTTTAATGTACGACGGTAATAAACAACAATTCTTCACGTTTCTATTTAACAACAAAATTTAAAGCAGTGGATTAAGCTTGAAATATTTACCAAGAAATTCAAGCTTGTGTTAGCAACAATTTTATCTAGGTCACTTTTATCATTAGACTTTAGAGACATCCAAGCTGCATATTATAAACTCGCATAGATTTCGTTCCGATCTAAATAAAATAAAAATTTCTCATCGGTACATCTTCACTTTGTTTTTCTTTATTTCGACAAATGAGTTGCCATCTTTGGTGGAAGCACCAAAAGAATTCCACATCACACTTGACACCAGCTAACCTATTACAAAAATCGCACGACCATTTCGAAACATCACCGCACAGTTCACACATAAGTGAACACAACCAGATATTAACATTGATAATACTAATAATGTGTATTGTGTTTTATCGCAGTACGTATTTGGATGTTTCTAGTACAGGGGGAAATTTCTCAATATCACCTATTTATCAAACTCACAGTTTCGCAATTCCTCTTTTCAAATAATATCAAATTGCAAACCACGATCTTATAAATATTTTTAGGAAACAATTGATAATGATTTAACACTTCAACTGCCAACCATATGTACATTTTAGTAACTATATAGATTGTATGACAACCGGCTTATCGTATAGCGGTTAATGTGTTCATAAAACGGACAAGTTATCTGAAACCAGTCTAACCAAAGCGGAAATATCAACATAACTTAACATATAACAAGTGTACTGCGCGATTTCATTCTGTATTCTCCTCAGCCGTTTCGGCAAGCTGAGTGTCATGTTTATGCCTTGATTCGTGCTGTTTGCAATGATCCCCTCTGGTGAACCATTTCCCACATATCTTACAAACGAACTTCCTCTCC
>JAYRCI010000072.1:0-41000 GCA_038088585.1 Chrysina gloriosa | reverse complement strand
CTATACAAACGTATACAAACTTGACTTCAATACAGAAACAAAAACTCACGAAGTTGTATGAACCGTGTATTTAATAAGGGGTGGAAAAGGATACATATATTTATATACTGTTGGCATAAGAGGAACAAAAGTCTCATTCTAACATGATAACGGTGAATGTAATGGGAGGTTTAACGTGATGTCTACGATGGAAGACGAAGAAAAAACAAGATGATACCGGAAAATATAAAATTTGCAAGCCATGAAAGAAAATAGTCATATATTAATCTAACCAGTTAAATAAAGAACAGGCTGTGCATCTAATGATGCATTACAATCTTTCTTTACCTTGCACTTGAAGTCACGTAAATATAGGATGATACGTTACCAGTACTATTCGACAATCCTAAACTTGCAAGGAGTCGAATTCCTGACGCGCGAAGTTGTATGAATCGTGTATTTAACAAGGGCGAAAAAGGACATACATATCAATCCGCTATTAGTGGAAGAGGGGTAAAACATTACTATGTTCTGATAACGGAACTATCTCATCCGATGTTGACATCATAGATATATCGAAGGCGAATATAAATATTCCAAATGATGAATAAGCGTGTATCCCATGGTGAATTACTGCAGTCTTTCGTTCAGCATGAAAAAATATATATATAGGACGACCAATTATCCGCACTGACACGCCTAATCTTGAAAGGAGTTAAGTTTATGGTGAAATTAAAGGTATTGGTCACATCGACACCCAAAACAACCTATCAATATGTAAATGTATACGGACTTGACTTCATCATAAAGACGATAATGTAGGAAGTTGTATCGACCATGTATTTAACAAGGGGAAAAAGGATATACATATCGATCTATTATTAATGGAAGAGGATCAATACATCATTATGTTCTGATATCAGGTTGTTTCGATCGGTATCAATATCATAGACATATCAAAGGTGAATGTAAGAGAATGTTAACCGTAGTGACGATAACCGAGACGAAGAAGAAAGCAAGATTGTTGGGGTGATATAAAATTTGTAAATCACGAACGAAAATCGGTGCTACGTATTATGGTCTACATCGACTTTGCGTGTAAACCAATAGAATCATACTGGTCCGAGTCTCAAACAGCAAATACAAGTGGAATGGGTATTATGCATAAGCATAACAACGTTCACTGTACCGGACTGAATAAACGTTTTCGTGCAACGATTGACGGAAATACATCAAACAACTATACAACCGTCACATGGAATTCCCCAAACACATGAACCACCTCACCGCCAGCGGGCGCAGAGCATAACACTGAAGTCGAAAAATGACATATGTATATGCGAAAAGGCATTAAACGAACATAAAGTAACAGAGCACCTCCATTTGACTTAACCATTCTGGGGTTTAGCGCATTCCAGTTGTAACCTCAACTGCAAAATACCTATACTCGTTCCGATTTTCTTCTATAATTTAAGTGGATATGATAGTCATCTTCAAATACGCCAGCTGGACGACGATAGCGAAGATATCGACGTTATCCCACTTAATAAAGAAAAATATATCAGCTTTATCAAGATGTTTACATCGACATACATACATACATGTCGATAAGGTAGATGTATTTCGAAAAAGAAATATTAAAATGCGATTTATTGACTCGTTCAGATTTACGGCGGTATCTATTGAGAAACAGGATGAAATTTTTCTCAAAATCAATGTTAATATGTGCAGACGTACGACTAACAGTTGAAGTTCATAACAAACGCACATCCCCGTACTAATATCAACAAGTACGAAAATTAAATAAATCGACTCTACTGCCCAAGAATAGCTTCCACGACACATTGACAGATAAAGGCGTTAGCGATCAAGACTACGAATACACTATAGTAGTCTAGAAGACGATCACTCGTTCCAACTTACTGTAATATTGGAATATTTACCTTAAAACCGACCTCCCGCTGTCCGCAGACGTATTTGTAAATTTTTAATTTTTATAAGTATATCACGATTCACAAACGATTTGAACCCAACCCACTACAACAACAACTAGTAGTTTTACGAATATGAGTATTCAATGTGTTTTATCTCAAGTTAGTTTTCACCATGCAAGAGTCAAAAATAAATACCTAACGGGCTATGACAGTAGTGCCCCATCAACTTACCTAGTAGTCTGAGGTGCTAATAATTTATGTGGGTTATGTCTCAATCGCTGTCCTACAACAAATTCGAGTGGATGAACCCCGATGAAGTCGATCACCTCGACGTTAGTAGTATAGCGGGCAACGATGAAACGCTATTGAACGATGTCCGAAACGACCATCAGCTCCTTCTCGAAAACATAATTCATACAAAATCTATAACAAACAGCATTGCATTATACATCATCGCAACCTTAAGCAGACCATATTCAACGGTTTAGAACTCCCACTCACCCATCGAGTACTACGATTCAACCAGTTCACATGTCTGAAATATTACATTCATTAGAACACCTTCCTGAGGAACCAGTCCGAGAATGAGTTCTAGATGATTTTTAAAATTAATGAACAATTCCGTTTACAGAAAAACGAAGGAGAACATCGATAAACAAGTATATGTTTAACTGTTAACGTATTGAAAGGATTTGAGGTGAAGACGAGACGCTGGGTCCCTGATTGCAAAACAGAAGTTTAAAAATATCAATATATTTAGCGATAATTTTAGAGTAATTCAAATGAAGATACTTAAAGTCGTCTACAATAAATCCGCATATATCGGTTTCATCGTCTTGAAATTGTTGAAACTGCTAATGTATGACTTTCACTACAACTACCTGAAACGGTTGTACTAGAATAAAATACCATTATGCTATATGAATACAGATAGCTTCATACTATACATTGAAACTGAGAAGGTGTATGTCGATATTAATCGAAATTCGCATACATTTAACACAACTGATTATGAATACGATATAATTCATACGAAATAAGGTCGTGCAGGGAATGTTTAAATTGCTAATAATTTATGTGTCATGTGCATGCGTGTTGTCCACCTTTCGGAGTCGATGAGGTGGACAACACGCATGCCTGCGTGTCTGGAAGGTATATCACCCCTCTTGCAATTTAAAATTCGGTTCAACAACCTCGAAAATTTAAAATTCACGTCAACCTCCCTTGAAATTTAAAATTCGCGCCAACCTCCCCGGAAATTCAAAATTCGCGCCATCTGAAAGAGTGACCCCCTTGCCCCTCCCCGGCTGCATATTGGCAAGTATGCCGCTTAAAAACGTCTTGACGTTTGACGTTGGATAGTAAGTGCTGACGTCGCAGCCCCTATACCGTCTTGTTTGCTCGTCGCCATCCATTTTAACGCATATATCCAAGTCAGTGTTCAGTAGGGATATTCTTTGGTTAATCAGCTTCTACAAGTAGTACATGTTACTAATGTTTCGCATGACAAACGCGCTGCTGTCCGCGGCTCATTCGAGTCGGTTAAAAACACTCAGACATTGCATCTTATTAAAAATATATTGACCGTTAGATAAACTGGCGTTCACATACAATAATAACATACAAACATTAATATTTTCATAAAAATACAGATGTCTTAAAATCTCACCTTGGTTCAGTACGAGAGATATCCTGTGTGCCTGTAGATATTTACGTTGTCCGTGTTGTTTAAGCTGATGATAATAAATCTGGTTGTGAAGAAATTCGTGGAGCAACAGGTTTCGGTTTGGTTCTGGATGTTAATTGCATTTTTACCTTAAACTTCTATTTTTTCAATCTTGATGGTCTTGTACCTTAGGCGTATGTATGTATATCATTAGCCTATTAGTATGGATGCACCTCTTATCGTTCAAGCATGGTAGTGCCAATTTCCTGTTTTCCATATTAGATAGATATCGTGGAGAGCCGTCCTGAATAGATGCTGCGTTTTATACAGCACATTGTCGTTGGTCAGATCCCTTCACACGTTTAATTTGTCAGTTATCTGCTTGAAGTCCGACCATCTTTGATCGAAAATCGATAAATTCTTCAATTTAAACATTCCCTGCACGACCTTATTTCGTATGAATTATATCGTATTCATAATCAGTTGTGTTAAATGTATGCGAATTTCGATTAATATCGACATACACCTTCTCAGTTTCAATGTATAGTATGAAGCTATCTGTATTCATATAGCATAATGGTATTTTATTCTAGTACAACCGTTTCAGGTAGTTGTAGTGAAAGTCATACATTAGCAGTTTCAACAATTTCAAGACGATGAAACCGATATATGCGGATTTATTGTAGACGACTTTAAGTATCTTCATTTGAATTACTCTAAAATTATCGCTAAATATATTGATATTTTTAAACTTCTGTTTTGCAATCAGGGACCCAGCGTCTCGTCTTCACCTCAAATCCTTTCAATACGTTAACAGTTAAACATATACTTGTTTATCGATGTTCTCCTTCGTTTTTCTGTAAACGGAATTGTTCATTAATTTAAAAAATCATCTAGAACTCATTCTCGGACTGGTTCCTCAGGAAGGTGTTCTAATGAATGTAATATTTCAGACATGTGAACTGGTTGAATCGTAGTACTCGATGGGTGAGTGGGAGTTCTAAACCGTTGAATATGGTCTGCTTAAGGTTGCGATGATGTATAATGCAATGCTGTTTGTTATAGATTTTGTATGAATTATGTTTTCGAGAAGGAGCTGATGGTCGTTTCGGACATCGTTCAATAGCGTTTCATCGTTGCCCGCTATACTACTAACGTCGAGGTGATCGACTTCATCGGGGTTCATCCACTCGAATTTGTTGTAGGACAGCGATTGAGACATAACCCACATAAATTATTAGCACCTCAGACTACTAGGTAGGTTGATGGGGCACTACTGTCATAGCCCGTTAGGTATTTATTTTTGACTCTTGCATGGTGAAAACTAACTTGAGATAAAACACATTGAATACTCATATTCGTAAAACTACTAGTTGTTGTTGTAGTGGGTTGGGTTCAAATCGTTTGTGAATCGTGATATACTTATAAAAATTAAAAATTTACAAATACGTCTGCGGACAGCGGGAGGTCGGTTTTAAGGTAAATATTCCAATATTACAGTAAGTTGGAACGAGTGATCGTCTTCTAGACTACTATAGTGTATTCGTAGTCTTGATCGCTAACGCCTTTATCTGTCAATGTGTCGTGGAAGCTATTCTTGGGCAGTAGAGTCGATTTATTTAATTTTCGTACTTGTTGATATTAGTACGGGGATGGGCGTTTGTTATGAACTTCAACTGTTAGTCGTACGTCTGCACATATTAACATTGATTTTGAGAAAAATTTCATCCTGTTTCTCAATAGATACCGCCGTAAATCTGAACGAGTCAATAAATCGCATTTTAATATTTATTTTTCGAAATACATCTACCTTATCGACATGTATGTATGTATGTCGATGTAAACATCTTGATAAAGCTGATATATTTTTCTTTATTAAGTGGGATAACGTCGATATCTTCGCTATCGTCGTCCAGCTGGCGTATTTGAAGATGACTATCATATCCACTTAAATTATAGAAGAAAATCGGAACGAGTATAGGTATTTTGCAGTTGAGGTTACAACTGGAATGCGCTAAACCCCAGAATGGTTAAGTCAAATGGAGGTGCTCTGTTACTTTATGTTCGTTTAATGCCTTTTCGCATATACATATGTCATTTTTCGACTTCAGTGTTATGCTCTGCGCCCGCTGGCGGTGAGGTGGTTCATGTGTTTGGGGAATTCCATGTGACGGTTGTATAGTTGTTTGATGTATTTCCGTCAATCGTTGCACGAAAACGTTTATTCAGTCCGGTACAGTGAACGTTGTTATGCTTATGCATAATACGCATTCCACTTGTATTTGCTGTTTGAGACTCGGACCAGTATGATTCTATTGGTTTACACGCAAAGTCGATGTAGACCATAATACGTAGCACCGATTTTCGTTCGTGATTTACAAATTTTATATCACCCCAACAATCTTGCTTTCTTCTTCGTCTCGGTTATCGTCACTACGGTTAACATTCTCTTACATTCACCTTTGATATGTCTATGATATTGATACCGATCGAAACAACCTGATATCAGAACATAATGATGTATTGATCCTCTTCCATTAATAATAGATCGATATGTATATCCTTTTTGTTAAATACATGGTCGATACAACTTCCTACATTATCGTCTTTATGATGAAGTCAAGTCCGTATACATTTACATATTGATAGGTTGTTTTGGGTGTCGATGTGACCAATACCTTTAATTTCACCATAAACTTAACTCCTTTCAAGATTAGGCGTGTCAGTGCGGATAATTGGTCGTCCTATATATATTTTTTCATGCTGAACGAAAGACTGCAGTAATTCACCATGGGATACACGCTTATTCATCATTTGGAATATTTATATTCGCCTTCGATATATCCATGATGTCAACATCGGATGAGATAGTTCCGTTATCAGAACATAGTAATGTTTTACCCCTCTTCCACTAATAGCGGATTGATATGTATGTCCTTTTTCGCCCTTGTTAAATACACGATTCATACAACTTCGCGCGTCAGGAATTCGACTCCTTGCAAGTTTAGGATTGTCGAATAGTACTGGTAACGTATCATCCTATATTTACGTGACTTCAAGTGCAAGGTAAAGAAAGATTGTAATGCATCATTAAATGCACATCCTGTTCTTTATTTAACTGGTTAGATTGATATATGACTATTTTCTTTCATGGCTTGCAAATTTTATATTTTCCGGTATCATCTTGTTTTTCATCGTCTTCCATCGTAGACATCACGTTAAACCTCCCATTACATTCACCTTTGGTATGTCCATGATATCGACATCGAACAATATACTTCCGTTATCATGTTAGAATGAGACTTTTGTTCCTCTTATGCCAACAGTATATAGATATATGTATCCTTTTCCACCCCTTATTAAATACACGGTTCATACAACTTCGTGAATTTTTGTTTCTGTATTGAAGTCAAGTCTGTATACGTTTGTATAGAGATGTATTTGATGTGTTCAGTATCGTATAATTTCACCAGCAACTCGGTTCCTTGCGAGGTTAGGACTGTCGAATAATGCTGGTAGCTTCACATTGTACATTTATGTCGTTTGAGAGGTTTGTATAGGTAGATGGGTATTTTGTCTAAAATAATCGATGAATACAATCATACGAAACATCGATCCATTCAGGTTAAATCCCGTATTCTTACGTGTTTAAGTAGGGTGGGTAATCCCAACGCATATTTCATTGAAGATGTAAACGAGAAACCGATTGTGGGGTGTTCCTATAAACAGGAATTGCAGAAATTCAAATATGAGAACGTATACTCCCTCGAAGGAGTTTTACCTAGAAAATGAGATCGAATCAGTGGCATTTTATAACTTCCACAGCAGTTGGATAAACATTCTTACGCTGTTTTGCTATACTTACTTATTAGTAAGATTCCATTATTCTAATACTGCATACTTATCATAAATATTGTTCCACCCTTTAAATAAAATTCGTAAAGTTTATGATGATATCTTTTATTCAACATAATATGTATAAAATTATTTTACTCCGTTATTATATTTCACTCGCTGCACTGTTTCTTGGAAAGCGTCGGTCCATCGATATTACCTTCACGTCCGGATAATACTGTTGGAATATCCTATATTTATGCAATTTTTCATGTTGTAGGTTGTATTACATCATGGGGTGCCTGCTTTATCATTATTTCTACATTATTGTTCCGGGTGATTTTTATGACGAACATATCCTCTCCAAGTTTAAGAGAATTGCTGTTCAGATGCGCATGGAAACAAAGGTGTTCATTGTGTAATGTAGCCGTCGGTAAGGTTTGGTCGCGGCATCGAAAATCCTGTTGCGACATGCTATTCGCCGGATGGTTCGTTTTACTTGGTGGCTGCTTCTCTTCTGAAACATCTCGTTCCTTGGTTATGGAATCGATATTATGCGTTTTCTTATGTCGAGATAGACTATCCGATCTCGTAAAGATTTCCTCACATATGGTGCATGTGTAAGATTTATTATTTAAGCAGGGATGTCTGTTCAATCCATCTTTTCTTGCAAACGTTTTGTGGCATATCTCATACTCCATCTTAAACTATAATATTGCAGTCTATTAGGGAAAGTATGCGGTAAAATTTAAATAATTTACCTAAAATATGCCTGTCCAACCACGACGAATACTAAGTGATAATAAAACGCTAAACCAGTAGGAAATCAACGCCTAACTATAAACACTAAACCAATATACTGGAGGTAAAGATGTTGAAGTTCACGACCTAGCTGTTAGAAAGTTGTCGGTAAATTGTGAAGAGCACGGAAATGAACTCGCTTTTATATGATTTATCGATATTCAATCAGAATGCGATATTTCATATGATGCTATCAATCAAACTTTCTAAGTGTTTTTCTACATGTGTCTTAATATATTAATAAATAATGGACTGGGTTTCATTAAATTTGATTTTATATTAACTTACACATTTAACACAGAACTGTCGTTGAATCCTGTTTGTGCCGTTACATGCTCGTATCAATAGACAAAGGAGCCCTGTATTACATAATTTTATTAGACGCCGACTATATAGGATCGTTATAGAAAATCCACATATCTTACTGAATGATACTGACTTCTATCCGTCTACGACCTGCCGAGCCTGATATGTTTGACCCTGTTGATTTACAATCGATTATTGTTGGTATAAGCGTTCCAGTTAAACATAAGCCTATCTGATACGTTTTAATAATTTACTAACTAATTGACTTACGTTCTATTTCCTTATAATATCGTATTACAGTATATCTAAACCTATTTGTGATGTCTAATGATGTAGCGTACTGTGATTAGTGGTCGGTCAATCGTATGAAGCTCGGGTCATCTCCCGATTCCTCAGTTTGGTGTATTTTACGTTCAAACGTATAAACCAATTCTTCACGTTACTGATGAGCGATCGAAAGTATACAGTCTTCAGCAGGACCAACTTGGCCATGCGCAGTGACGTCATCACTTACTGTCTGACGTTAAACACCTTGATCAGTTTTAAGGAAGTTGTTGGGGAACTACCTTCCTATATATAGCATAACATTCATCCTGTTCATATTAAAATATAGCGTTGAAACCTGTTCGTGATGTCTAATGATGTATCGTACTGCGATTGGTGGTCGATCAATGGTACGAAATTCGGGCCATCTCCCGATTCTTCAGTTTGGTGTAGTTTACATTTAAACATATAAACCGGTTCTTCACCTTACTAATGACCGATCAATAGTATATAGTGTTCACCAGGGCTAACTTGCGCATGTCGAGTAACTTTATTACTTACTCTCTGACGTTAAACACCTTGATCAATGTTAAGGATGTTGTTGGTGAACTACCTTCCTATACATATCGGGGAATTTTGAATTTCGAGTTGGTAACCAATCAGAGCGTGGTATTGTATAGGATGCGACCAATCAGAACGCTGCATTTTATATGATATCATGAACGAGAATGCTCTTCCCATCTAACATTTACCCTGTTTACGCCATTATGGTATTACGTAATATCTTATTAGGGATCTATACATAATTATCTGTTTTATCAACATTTTCTGACTAAGAGCGAATTCTAACATATTCCTTGCATCCAAGATTCTCGTCTAAACCTGTTTGTGATGTAATAGTATTGCGTAATATTACGTGATATGTAGGAACATATCCGCAACAATCGGCACGTTGGCAATAGCGGCTCTCATGCGATCACCTTACTCAAACAGTATCAGTCGCGGTCAGTACTTGGATGGTGTACCATATGTGTATTTAAAAATGCAACAGTTATAGCACGTTGACTACAGCCGTTCTCGTTCTTTCACCGACGTCAAACAGGACGACCGCGGTCAGTACTTCGATGGTGAACCGTCGAAACGTGTTTGTGAGGTCATGATACTACGTAATCTAACGTAACTTCCCGGCCAACGTCTCCTGATCCTCCATCTTCTGGTGAAATGCCCAATTCCCTAATTAGGCCTGCTACCACCTACAGCTCCCTGTACTCCGAACAGCAGCGACACTACATACAACCACCTGTACTACCGGTACTACATAGGCACCCTACCGGACAGCGACACCTCCCGGTCACAAGCGGCACTACATACAGCCACCTGTATTACCGGCATCTACCGAACAGCGACACCTCCCGGTCAAAAGCGGCACTACATACAGTCACCTGTATTACCGGTACTGTCCAGTTATCTACCTTACCGACCAGAGGGGCGGTAGCTTTGAACTTTTGGGGAGAGGGTTGTCATGAGTTTTAACCCTCCAACCGGGGTTGTGGCCCCCATTTCCACACACGCGCGCTCGGGGTTGTGACTACCTTCCAGTATGCACGCTCAGGGTGTTGCCTACCTTTCGGGAGGCTGGGAGGCTGATCCAGGACCCGCCATCTCTCTCTACTGTTGAGCTGTATCAACAGTATCAGTGCTCTCGTCAACAGCCTGTGAAGTTTGTAAATTTCTTGATTTTCTCCTTCAGTTGAAGAACCAAATTTTGAGATAAATCATTTATTCTTGAAGCAACAGTGTTTCTTGACAGCGAAATATTTTGAATTATTGACTTTTGAGATGGAAATGAAACATCGGCAACTTTCAACATACAGTCTTTAATAAAATCACCATCAGTGAAAGGTTTTGATTTCTTCGCGATTTCTAAGGCAATAATAAAGCTTGATTTCAGGGCATCTTCGCTCTCAGTATTACCTTTAGTAAACATCGATTGTTGACCTTGAAGTTTAGATTTTAAAGATGACAATTTGTCCATTCTTATTTTTCGAGTGTAACAATCGAATTTTGATTTATGATTCGTATCATACTGTCTCTTCAAGTTAACTTCCTGTTCCTAACTGTTTGATTGCAAATCGAACACAGTGGTTTACCTTTCCATTCTATGAAAAAGTATGCAATTTCCCATTTAGATTGAAAAACTCTGCACTCACTATCAACTTTACGTTTTTGTGACATAATGCCAAAAACGTAACAATTATGGAACTAGAATGAACACCAAACTGTAGGTAAGTACGGTACGTAATACTTGATGCGACTGCTCGATACAAAGACTTCAACTTGCTTCAATCCGAGTGCGCGGTAGAGGGTGCAGTGTGCGCTAGTCACGCACGCGCCCGGCACAAACAAATGCACAATACCTACAAACGAACGCAACTTAAACTTCTCGAAATTATAGTTAAGTATTTGACAATCGCAATAAACAATCGACAATCGCACTGACTTCACAACCACTACTTTGCAGTACAACTAGAAAGCTTCTTCTCCGACCCTTTCCTTTCTTCGCTGTATCGCTTCGATTACTCGACTCAACTGACTGACTCACCGAGGCACTGCCTCACTGAAGCACCGGCAACAATTCGACATGCTACGAGTTGGGCTGGGGCGTTCCTCTTCGTCGTTTGACTAGGCGGACGTTCCTCTTCTTAATGGTAATAAGAGGTGATGTTTAGGTAATGTTTATTACACATTAAAGTTTCGTAAATAAACAATATAACATAAGAAATAATAAATAACAACAAGAACAAAATAAATAAATAGATAACTAAAACACAGAACAAAGTAACAAACACTTACATATGTGCAGGGTGGTGGAGTTGTGTGACTCTATGGTGGAAATGTTGAACGGCATAGCGATGACTGACGATTGGCTGAGTGTACATGTAGAGAATGTAGCCGCATGAGTGTATAGATGACGGTGTATGAATCTGAGTGAGCGTTGTGTACCTAAATCAATAATTATTAAACAGACGTATCAGTAAACGAACAATTTACAGATGTAGTTACAGGTAAATGCGGTAGGAAAATAATGCATAAATTATTAGGCATGCGGTGAAATACATCAGGAGATATATGGACATAAATACCTGAGTGAAAGTGGTGGTGTCTAAATTGCTGAATTAGTACACATAAGAAAAATTAATAACTACATAAATATATGATATAAGCACGTGGATGTGTAACATAGGGTAAAATACATGAACGGATAGCGTATGGATGGATAAATTCATCAACTAGGGATAAAAATTGCATAGACATACGACAGGTTTACATGGATGCATAATATGACACAAATATGTGGTTTAGAATACAGGTGCATAAGGAACGTACATGTTCTATAAGTAGAAATATCTGGTTGTATGCTGCGGTGCCTAGATCATTGAAGTAATACACATGGAGATTAATAAATACATAATTTACGTAGTGAATTATATGGAAACGCAATACAATTGCACATATGTAGGTAAATAAGCGGTTGCATAAAATCAATTTATAAAGTGAGGGATGCAATTTAAATAAACATACGATAGAACGACATTACAATGGAAAGTACATGGATTAATTTACGGTTGCATCGCAAATGTACATGTTTGATTGATACATATACCGGGTTATAAGGTGCGGTGCCTAAAATAGTGAATTAGTGCACACAGAATTAATTTAATACAGAAATTTACAGGTAAATCATGCGAATGTGCAATACAATGATTAGAAATATGAATGGCTATTGTAGTATGAATTTAGTTAATTGTATAGAAAGCAAAAATTATTACAATTAATATTTACAAAATTTTAGTATTATATTAACAAAATAATGAACAATATTATCAAAATATATTACCTAAGTGTGTATAAGTGTAATTTGTTCTCTAATTCCTAACTTCTTTCTTTGTCTTGAATCTTTCTTCACATCTTTTCTTTGGTCTTTTCTTTTTATTGTACTTCTCTTTTCTTTGGTCTGTTCGTCGTTTGTAAACAACAACTTCTTTTTGATGTGGTCTGCTTCTTTTCAACCCTGCTATTTTATATAACTTTTTATCTGACTTTTTTCGTCGACCGTCCTATTCCGTCCTTTATAAACAAACTTATTTCTTTTAATTTTTCGGTACGTCGTTATAGCAATTTGGAATTCTAGATTTTGAAATGCTTAAAGTGTATGTGTGTGGATATATTTACAACGCTTTTCTATTTCTTAAAAAATGCTTTCTATAAAATTTACATCTTTTTATTGATAATTTTACTAATGGAATATTACCATACTACACTATACATATAGGTTAGTAATTCGGCACAAATACAAAACACATGGCTAAATTGCCCGGCAGCACGGCGATTCACACACTGCGACTGACGCTCCATTTCTCTCTCTTGGAACTTCAATTCAAATCTAGGGTCAGCGGGGAAAGCCGCTCTGCACCCTCCTATCTCAGGGGAAAGGCTACGAATTTGTTTTCAACTTACACGTTTGTCGTCTCTTGTATAGGGATTTGATGGTCGTCGAGGGACCTAAGGACGTTGCCTCAGCCGATAGTGAAGAAATCTGCTGGACGACGTATCTTTACTCGGGGAGGGTCGATCTTGGGGATCGACGACCATCTGAACTGTGGGATTATCGCTGGCGCCGGCTCTATCCCACGCGGACTTCAGGAGCTGTTCTAAGAACTCACGCAGGGTCGGAATGTTTAGATCTCGATGGATCTGTGCATTCCTTACGAAGTAGGGAGCGTCGACTAGGATTCGGAGAGTTCGGTTATGAAGGACCTCCAATTTTTCACATGTGTCTTCGCAGCTGAGGACCAGGCCATAGCGCCGTAGGTCAACAGCGGCCGGAGTGTCGTCTTGTACAGAAGCAACTTGCTACCTAGGCGAAGCGGACCCCTTCGCCCTAGGAGGGGAGTAGCATGTTGCGGGCAGTAATGAATCGGGAGCGGACCTCATCGACCTGCTTCTTCCAGATGAGACTCTGGTCGAAGTGTACTCCTAGATACTTTACGTCAGGGCTCCAGGGAACCGCGACATTTCCAACGCGGATCTCTTCTCCCGAGGGCTTACGTCTTTTCGTGAATCTAACTGCTACGCATTTAGTCTCGTTTACACTCAGTCTCCACCGAGTTGTCCACTTCAGGAAACTGTCAGTAGCCCTCTGGAGGCGTCTACTGATCAGCTTCTCGCTTCTGTTGGCTGTGAAGATGACTGTGTCATCCGCATAGACAGCAATCTCTCTCGGGGAGATCTGACATGAAAACAAGGAAAAGGCTAGGTCCCAGGAGTGATCCCTGCGGGACACCAGACCGGATTCCACGGGTGCTCGACTTCACGGTTTGGTATTTGGTGCAGAAGGATCTGTCAGCCAAATACGACCTAACAAGCCTAATCATCGAGGGGTTTATGTTTGAAACGATCATTTTGTGGATCAGCCCGTCGTGCCAGACTGTGTCAAAGGTACTCGCGAGGTCGAAGAAGATGGCTCCTACGGAGTCTCGCCTTTCGAGTCCGTTTCTGAAGTACTCCGAGAAGCGGAGCAGCTGATATTCGGTGGACAGTCCGGCTCGGAAACCGTACTGTTCATCCTGGATGATGCCTGAATCGTCGGTGAGTTCCGTTAGCCGGGTCAGGATGACAGCCTCGGCTATTTTCGACAAGTTGGAGAGAAGGCTGATCGGTCTGAAGTTTCGGGGAAAGTGGTGATCTTTCCCGGGCTTGGGGATACTGACGACTTCAGCGTGCTTCCAGCCAGAGGGGAAGTGCTGGTATCGGAGTACCACGTTGATGACTACGCGCAGATACTCCGTCGCTTCAGGAGGTAGTCTCTTCAGGGCCACATTGGTGATACAATCCGACCCTGGGGACTTCCTGTTTTTCCGGCTTCGGATGATAGCTCGGATTTCGTCGGACGTAGCTGGGTGGAGGGGCGTTCCGGGCCGGTTTGCCAGTCCGTTGACCACCTCTTCCACTTCGCCACGGAAGTCCTCCTCCACGTCGTTGTCGTCTGCGGGGGAATGCCGCGGAAACCCTCTTCGAGGTGGTTCGCGTGGATCTCGGCCTTTTCCTCGACGGGGAAGTCCAAACCGTGGGCGCCTTGAAGAGGCCGGTTTGGAGGGTTTTTACGGGGATTCCTCAGGGCCTTGCAGATCTTCCACAAAACCCGTCGTCGGTGGTGAGAGAGATCACCTTGTCGTGCCAGACCTCCTGGTCGAACTCTCTCATAGCTTTTCGGACCTGGCGAGCTAGACGATTTGCTCTGAGTTTGTCGTCTGGATCGAGGGTGGTCTGTGCAACCTTTCTGGCGCGTCTGTGCGTCGCACGCAACGCCCTCAAACTGCTAGGCAGTTCGTTGGTATAGCGGCGGGGAGTATGCTGGATGAGTCGTTCAAAGCCTTAGTGATAACCTCGGTGAGATGGTGCGCGGCTTCCTCGACACTTGCCGCGTCTTCGATGTTTTCGGCGACTCTAAGATATTCGGTGACTTTGGATGAGAAGAGTTCCCAGTTCGTACGCCGCCCAACTGTTTCTTCCAAGTGTAGTAGCTCACTTTCTATCGTTACTAGGATGGGGTTGTGATCCGACGAGAGGTCTGCGACGCTTTCGACGGTCACATTTGCTGGGACGTCTTTGGACAGAGCCAAATCGAGAGTGTTCGGGGGTGCGCCGTCACGGAAGAACGTGTGGCTGTCGGGGGATGATATGTCAAACCTAGGACGTCGATTATGGCGAGTAATCGATTGCCGCGGGGGTTAGTCAGTTTACTTCCCCAGAGAATGTGTTTCGCGTTCAGATCTCCCGCGATCACCACTGGGTCGGACCCGGTGAAGATGCGGTCATAATCTTCGCGCCGGACTGGTTCATTGGGTGGTCTGTAGACAGAGTAGATCTTTAAAAGACCGAAATCGGTCCAGATCATGACGGCCATCGCTTCAAGGGAGTCGAGCGGCGGCACGACGACCTTGGATTGGCGGATAGAGCTTTGACGAGTACGGCTGTCCCTCCGCCGCGGCCCGTCAAACGATCTCGACGGTAGCAAGTGTAATTTACGACCTTGAGATTGTCTCCAGGACGGCTCCAAGTCTCACCTAGAAGTGCGACGTCGATTTGGTTGTAAGAAAGAAAGTTTCTCAGCTCGGACATGGTTTCTTTGATGCCGTTCGCGTTCCAGGCGACCAATCTGGACCTATCTTGTTGATTTGTGTTAAATAATCTATTCATTGATTATTCAGCACAAATTTCGCGGAATAATTCCCTGAAGTTGCTGCAAGGCAGTTGAGAACTGGCCGAACAGCTGCAGCAGGGAGGACATGGCCCCGGGTTTCGTAGGGAAACGACTGCAACCCTTGTAGCTCACCGGGTGCGGACCTTCACAGTTGGCGCACTTCGCGGGGTCTCCGTTTTCTTTGGAGGAGGGACACTCAGAGACGCGGTGCGGGCCAGCGCATCGCACGCATTTCACGGGAGCCGTGCAGCGGGATTGGGCGTGGCCGAACCGCTGGCAGCGGTGGCATTGTCCGACGCTTCCACGAGCGCGGAGGGATTCGACGCTAATGGCAAGGCGGCAGACCTCCTTCAACGCAAAAACGTCCTTCTCTTCTCGTGGAAGCTTCACGAGAATGAGCGGCATCTCTTTCTTTGTCCTGGGATGACGCAGTCTGGTGATGCCTTCGAGGTGGAATCCGAGCTCCAGCAGCTCCTCTTCCACCTCTTTGAGGGGGTCTCCACGGGCACACCCCTGATCACGACGTTTAACAGCTTCTCGGTTGGAAGCTGGTACGTGTGAGAGGGAGTCCCATTTTTCGAGCTCCCTAATGGAAGCTCTGAAGGCGGTCTCTGCTTCTGGGAAAAATCGAATACCATCGCTGATATTACGGGCTTTCACGAACCTGATCTTTAGGGACGTCAGCCGTGAGCTGACGTTGCCCCAAGCGGCTTTGTCCCTAAGAAAGATGGGGTTGATTTTTCTAGTCTTCTCGTTGGGGGAGGGGAGATCTGCGAGGTGGCAGCGCTTATTTGGTCCTGAGAGACCTTGGAGGTGACCTTAGCTTTTGGAGACTGGGCTCCGGAAGTGGATGGACGGGTCGCTGTGGGGGCTACTCTGGGGTTTTTAGTCCCCGAAGGTTTTCGGCCGTTCGCCTTTCGTTCTTTGCCGGCGGATACCCAGCCAGCGTCGTCTTTTTCTGACCGGGAGTCGGAGACCAACTCTTCGAGTGCGGGATGGAGGTGGGAGGCTTCGTCGCCACAATGCTCCATTTCGGTGGGTGCGCCGGGTTTATATAGTATTTTCTAAACAAATTCGATGCTAATGGGCGGGGTCTAGAAAAATGACGGGGAGTTTACAAATATAGGTGGCTCCGCTGCCGGTCGGCATTTGGCCGATCGCGCTCGGACCGTGCACATCGAGAATGGCGGAGAATAGGAACGGGAGGTTATTAAATGATGAACTTTACTTATTCTAACTTAATTTCTAATAGTAACACTTAAGTTTATCCGGCCGATTCGCAGATATCGCCGTTTTTGCAACCGTATGTTTGCCGTAGCCGATCGGAAGCGTGCGGTTTTCCTCGGGCCATACGGTTTTGCGTGCATACGGGCGATATCTGCGGTTTCAACCGAATTTTTGGCAAACTTGCCATGGATGGATTATCATGAGATTTGAATGTGCTGCAGGCCACATTCTACAGCATCATTCGGTGAAAAGGAAATTTGATTCCATCCAGCCGATTGTTTGCAAATGAAAGTTGACCTCCCCGTTTTCTAATATGATTCTGTTGATGAATTTAAGAGTTTTTGTGCTGAATGCGTGTGTTTAATTAAAATGAGTAGGAATGTTAATGGTTTGCTCAAATCTAGGCCTCAACTAATTAGCGAAAATACAATAACGATGCGCTAGCATCTAGGTGGTATAAATAATACATAATAAAATTTGACGGCGAGATTTCGCCCGGGGAATTTTGTTTTACGTCTGTAGTTCGCGATGGCGAGTTTATAAAGGGTTGTTTGGAAGGTTCTGAACCTGCCCATTCGCAAATAACGTTTAAGAACGGTTTCGACATTAGCACATATCTGTGATAGTAACATTCGGCCGCCCTCCGGGTAGACGTTATTTGCGGTGGGTCAGGTTGGGCACTGATTTCGGTCTGTTGGTTCGATTGAGTCCGGGGCGGGAGCGGGAATGTCCCCCGGTGATGTGGTACGTGGTTGACGCGGCTTGTCCTGACGTCGACGGCGTGGGCTGCTCCGACGCTTGGCTGGCTGGGCGAACTTGATCCACGTGGTATTTGACCCTGTTCGCTCCGGGTCGTTCCACCCAAACGGCGGCGGGGCCGGCGGTTTCGACGACTGGATATGGTCCTGCCCACTTCGGGTCGTGGAGTCGGTCAGCGGACTTGGTGGAGACTTTCACCATGACAAAGTCCCCTGGTCGGAGTGTGAGGGGCATGGATTCCCGTGGTCGTTAGTAGCGCTGCTCGCGGTAACGTCTCTCATTGGCGTGGACCTCTCTGATCCGCTTGTCCATTGGTTCGGGTGGCTTGGGCTGCTGCTCGCGCCACGCCCCTGGTCGTGGCAGCTTGTACCCCAAGAGGGCGCGGGCGGGGCAGTAGCCGGTGGCGGCGTTCTGGCGGCATCGTAGATTAAACGCGACGATGCCGACTTTCTCGTCCCATCGTTTCGGTGTCCGGCCTTCGAGCTGGATACGGAGCCCTTTCTTGAGCTCATGGTTCCGCCTCTCGACCGGGTTCGCCCTCGAGTGGTAAATAGGTGTGGTCCAGTAGATGGACTGCCACTTACACAGGGCCGCGTCCCAGGCAATGGACGTGAATTGGGGGCCGTTGTCTGTGAGTATGGCCATGGTATATCCGAACCTCTGGAAGACGGACTGCAGGAATTCGACGGTCTTCTCGGTACTAGCGCTGGGAGTGGCGCCGACTTCGGTCCACCGCGAGAAGAGGTCTTGGAGGACGTTTCCAAAGCGGTTGCCGTTCCTGGAGGTCGTCAGCGGTCCGATGATATCGACCGAGACGAGTTCAAAGGGTCTGGAGTGGGCGTGGGGTCGCTAGGGGACCTTGAGTTGGTGGGCGCCTCGCCTAAACGCGTTACAGATGCGACAGCTATGCACATAGTCCTTTACTTCGAGAACGAGAGTGGGCCAGTAGAATCGGTCCCTGATGGCGCGGACGGTCTCCTCGATCCCAGAATGACCGGCGGTGTAGTGATCGTGGTACCGGTAGATCACCTGGCGTCTGACTTCCCGCGGCGTAACGATCGGGTACTAGTCCCCCATCCGGCGTCGTAGCAATCCACCTTGTAGGACGTACATGGGCTCGCTGCCGACGTCTCGGTGAGATTGGGCGGCGTCCTCGTGATAAGGGGCTAGCTGCTCGTCCCTCTGGTGGGCGTCTTGGAATTGATGTAACAGTGGCTCGTCCTCGATGTTTACCAGGACTCGGTGCGGGGCTTCGGCTTCAGGTGCGGGGCGATTATCCTGGGGTAGCAAGCGCTCGTCGTTTAGATTCTCTGGAATCAGATTCTCACTTGGACTGCGTGAGAGTGGGTCCGGCAGCTCATTCTCCCGTCCGGGAATGTGTTCTATGGTGTATAAAAACTGCTGAAGCAGCAGGGACCATCGCAGGAGTTTTGACCGGGTGTCTTTAAACTGCCGGAGCCAGATGAGAGCCTTGTTGTCGATGCGGAGAACGAACGGTCGCTCTTACAGATAGGCGCGGTAGCGCTTAATCGCCCAGACGACGGCGAGGCATTCCTGTTCGTTCACATGGTAGCGGCGCTCGGTGAGGTTGAACCGCACGCTGGAGTAACTAACGACGCCTTTCGGTGGAGTCCTGGTAGAGTACGGCGGAAGCGCCCGCCGCACTTGCGTCCGTTTGGAACACGAACGGCTTCCTGAAGTCGGGTCGAGCAGCCTGCCTTTTGATCTCCTGGAAGGCCTGAACGGCGTCTGGGTTCCACCGGAAGGCCTGCTTGGTGGAGAGTAAGTCGGTCAAGGGAGCGAGGGTAGTAGCAGTCTTGGGGATGTACTCCCGCAGCCAATTCACCAAACCTAGGAAACGCCTCAACTGGTAGTGGGTTGTTCGGCCTTCTGGATGGCCCCTATGTGCCCGTTTTGGGGATGATTTCCGTCCGACGTGACCACGTGGCCCAAATAATCCAGCTCCGTGGTGGTGAAGCGGCATTTGCCGAGGTTCAATCGGAGGCCGTGTTGGACTAACCGCTCGAACACAAGCCTTAAGTGCCTTTGATGTTCTTCAAGACTCTCAGAATAGATAATTATGTCGTCCAGATAGGCGATTGCAAACTCACGCAAGTAGCGGACCAGGACATCTTGCACCATTAGCTTCTGAAACGTGGTGGGGGCTCCTTTCAACCCAAACGGCATTACATTGAACTCGTTTGCGGCGCCGTCCGGAGTCGTGAATGCCGTCAGTGGTTTGGAGCCCTCGTCGAGGGGTATTTGCCAATACCCGTTTCGCATATCTAGTGTCGCGAATATCCTGGCGGTTCCCAGATCGTCGATGGAATATCTGCAAATTCACTCAGATTTCGCTGTATTGGGGCGGTTCTTACCTTGCTGAAAAACAGCGTGCGGCGCTGTCCGGCTCCTACATGGATGCAGTTCCGGGGAATATCGATGACCGCTGCTTGCTGTTGGTGCCAGGGATGCCCCAGAATGATGTCGGCGTCGAGCCCTTCGACGACAGCCGCGAGGCACTCAAACTCGTATTCCATCGCCTTGGCAACGAGCGGACCCTGGGAGTCGGCAGTGAAGGTGCGCCCTTGGATAGCGGAGTGGAACTTCAGCGTCGGGATCTTATTGATGGGGCCGGATATACATCCGGGCCGAACGAGGTTTTGGCTGGCGGCTGTGTCGATGAGGGCGGTTACCGTATTCTCCCGGACTTGGAGCTTGATGGTAGGCGTTCTAGAGTTTCCTAGGCTGGTGGTTAGGGCCCTTCCAACGCCTACGGTGCGAGAATGCTGGCTTCCCCGACAACGTCGTGGTTTCGGGGTGGCTGGTCGGCGCGGGTGGCGGTCGGTGCAGTGAGTCAGGTATTGGTTGGCGTTGTTGATTACGGTGGTGGGTAGGCTGGTGGTGGTGGTGGTGGTGGGCTTCGGTCGTGCTCTGGTGCTGAATTACTCAAACATGGCGGTCCAGCGAGCGCACTGCTTCAGCAACTCTTCCAGTGTAGTCGGGGCCGCCTGCGTGAGTTGAATACAATACTCACGCGACATCCTTTCCACGATATGCACGACCATTTCCTCCTCAGACCATTGAGGGTTTAGCCACATACAAAATCGCCGTAGGCGATTGACGAAGGCGTCCGGCGGCTCGTCCGACGTTTGATGCGCCTCGGTGCCCTTATGTAGTTCTTGTCGGCGCGAATCTCCACCCTGAATCGCCGCTGGACGTCGGTTAGGTCGAGGAACTGCTCGGCACGAGAGCAGCCGGAACCACATGAGGGCGTTACGACAATTCGACAGACGCGTCTGTCGAATTTCGAACGACGTTTCCGACCTCTACTACCATGTACATACTCTGAAATTCTTGCTTTTAGCACCCTAAATCAGAAACAAGCAGCACCACGTAAGAGATTTGTTAACAAAAACTGTTTTTCCTGTACCGGGAAAGGCGTCTGTCGAATTTCGAACGACGTTTCCGACCTCTACTACCATGTACATACTCTGAAATTCGTGCTTTTAGCACCCTAAATCAGAAACAAGCAGCACCACGTAAGAGATTTGTTAACAAAAACTGTTTTTCCTGTACCGGGAAAGGCGTCTGTCGAATTTCGAACGACGTTTCCGACCTCTACTACCATGTACATACTCTGAAATTCGTGCTTTTAGCACCCTAAATCAGAAACAAGCAGCACCACGTAAGAGATTTGTTAACAAAAACTGTTTTTCCTGTACCGGGAAAGGCGCCTGTCGAATTTCGAACGACGTTTCCGACCTCTACTACCATGTACATACTCTGAAATTCGTGCTTTTAGCACCCTAAATCAGAAACAAGCAGCACCACGTAAGAGATTTGTTAACAAAAACTGTTTTTCCTGTACCGGGAAAGGCGCCTGTCGAATTTCGAACGACGTTTCCGACCTCTACTACCATGTACATACTCTGAAATTCGTGCTTTTAGCACCCTAAATCAGAAACAAGCAGCACCACGTAAGAGATTTGTTAACAAAAACTGTTTTTCCTGTACCGGGAAAGGCGTCTGTCGAATTTCGAACGACGTTTCCGACCTCTACTACCATGTACATACTCTGAAATTCGTGCTTTTAGCACCCTAAATCAGAAACAAGCAGCACCACGTAAGAGATTTGTTAACAAAAACTGTTTTTCCTGTACCGGGAAAGGCGCCTGTCGAATTTCGAACGACGTTTCCGACCTCTACTACCATGTACATACTCTGAAATTCGTGCTTTTAGCACCCTAAATCAGAAACAAGCAGCACCACGTAAGAGATTTGTTAACAAAAACTGTTTTTCCTGTACCGGGAAAGGCGCCTGTCGAATTTCGAACGACGTTTCCGACCTCTACTACCATGTACATACTCTGAAATTCGTGCTTTTAGCACCCTAAATCAGAAACAAGCAGCACCACGTAAGAGATTTGTTAACAAAAACTGTTTTTCCTGTACCGGGAAAGGCGCCTGTCGAATTTCGAACGACGTTTCCGACCTCTACTACCATGTACATACTCTGAAATTCGTGCTTTTAGCACCCTAAATCAGAAACAAGCAGCACCACGTAAGAGATTTGTTAACAAAAACTGTTTTTCCTGTACCGGGAAAGGCGCCTGTCGAATTTCGAACGACGTTTCCGACCTCTACTACCATGTACATACTCTGAAATTCGTGCTTTTAGCACCCTAAATCAGAAACAAGCAGCACCACGTAAGAGATTTGTTAACAAAAACTGTTTTTCCTGTACCGGGAAAGGCGCCTGTCGAATTTCGAACGACGTTTCCGACCTCTACTACCATGTACATACTCTGAAATTCGTGCTTTTAGCACCCTAAATCAGAAACAAGCAGCACCACGTAAGAGATTTGTTAACAAAAACTGTTTTTCCTGTACCGGGAAAGGCGCCTGTCGAATTTCGAACGACGTTTCCGACCTCTACTACCATGTACATACTCTGAAATTCGTGCTTTTAGCACCCTAAATCAGAAACAAGCAGCACCACGTAAGAGATTTGTTAACAAAAACTGTTTTTCCTGTACCGGGAAAGGCGCCTGTCGAATTTCGAACGACGTTTCCGACCTCTACTACCATGTACATACTCTGAAATTCGTGCTTTTAGCACCCTAAATCAGAAACAAGCAGCACCACGTAAGAGATTTGTTAACAAAAACTGTTTTTCCTGTACCGGGAAAGGCGCCTGTCGAATTTCGAACGACGTTTCCGACCTCTACTACCATGTACATACTCTGAAATTCGTGCTTTTAGCACCCTAAATCAGAAACAAGCAGCACCACGTAAGAGATTTGTTAACAAAAACTGTTTTTCCTGTACCGGGAAAGGCGCCTGTCGAATTTCGAACGACGTTTCCGACCTCTACTACCATGTACATACTCTGAAATTCGTGCTTTTAGCACCCTAAATCAGAAACAAGCAGCACCACGTAAGAGATTTGTTAACAAAAACTGTTTTTCCTGTACCGGGAAAGGCGCCTGTCGAATTTCGAACGACGTTTCCGACCTCTACTACCATGTACATACTCTGAAATTCGTGCTTTTAGCACCCTAAATCAGAAACAAGCAGCACCACGTAAGAGATTTGTTAACAAAAACTGTTTTTCCTGTACCGGGAAAGGCGCCTGTCGAATTTCGAACGACGTTTCCGACCTCTACTACCATGTACATACTCTGAAATTCGTGCTTTTAGCACCCTAAATCAGAAACAAGCAGCACCACGTAAGAGATTTGTTAACAAAAACTGTTTTTCCTGTACCGGGAAAGGCGCCTGTCGAATTTCGAACGACGTTTCCGACCTCTACTACCATGTACATACTCTGAAATTCGTGCTTTTAGCACCCTAAATCAGAAACAAGCAGCACCACGTAAGAGATTTGTTAACAAAAACTGTTTTTCCTGTACCGGGAAAGGCGCCTGTCGAATTTCGAACGACGTTTCCGACCTCTACTACCATGTACATACTCTGAAATTCGTGCTTTTAGCACCCTAAATCAGAAACAAGCAGCACCACGTAAGAGATTTGTTAACAAAAACTGTTTTTCCTGTACCGGGAAAGGCGCCTGTCGAATTTCGAACGACGTTTCCGACCTCTACTACCATGTACATACTCTGAAATTCGTGCTTTTAGCACCCTAAATCAGAAACAAGCAGCACCACGTAAGAGATTTGTTAACAAAAACTGTTTTTCCTGTACCGGGAAAGGCGCCTGTCGAATTTCGAACGACGTTTCCGACCTCTACTACCATGTACATACTCTGAAATTCGTGCTTTTAGCACCCTAAATCAGAAACAAGCAGCACCACGTAAGAGATTTGTTAACAAAAACTGTTTTTCCTGTACCGGGAAAGGCGCCTGTCGAATTTCGAACGACGTTTCCGACCTCTACTACCATGTACATACTCTGAAATTCGTGCTTTTAGCACCCTAAATCAGAAACAAGCAGCACCACGTAAGAGATTTGTTAACAAAAACTGTTTTTCCTGTACCGGGAAAGGCGCCTGTCGAATTTCGAACGACGTTTCCGACCTCTACTACCATGTACATACTCTGAAATTCGTGCTTTTAGCACCCTAAATCAGAAACAAGCAGCACCACGTAAGAGATTTGTTAACAAAAACTGTTTTTCCTGTACCGGGAAAGGCGCCTGTCGAATTTCGAACGACGTTTCCGACCTCTACTACCATGTACATACTCTGAAATTCGTGCTTTTAGCACCCTAAATCAGAAACAAGCAGCACCACGTAAGAGATTTGTTAACAAAAACTGTTTTTCCTGTACCGGGAAAGGCGCCTGTCGAATTTCGAACGACGTTTCCGACCTCTACTACCATGTACATACTCTGAAATTCGTGCTTTTAGCACCCTAAATCAGAAACAAGCAGCACCACGTAAGAGATTTGTTAACAAAAACTGTTTTTCCTGTACCGGGAAAGGCGCCTGTCGAATTTCGAACGACGTTTCCGACCTCTACTACCATGTACATACTCTGAAATTCGTGCTTTTAGCACCCTAAATCAGAAACAAGCAGCACCACGTAAGAGATTTGTTAACAAAAACTGTTTTTCCTGTACCGGGAAAGGCGCCTGTCGAATTTCGAACGACGTTTCCGACCTCTACTACCATGTACATACTCTGAAATTCGTGCTTTTAGCACCCTAAATCAGAAACAAGCAGCACCACGTAAGAGATTTGTTAACAAAAACTGTTTTTCCTGTACCGGGAAAGGCGCCTGTCGAATTTCGAACGACGTTTCCGACCTCTACTACCATGTACATACTCTGAAATTCGTGCTTTTAGCACCCTAAATCAGAAACAAGCAGCACCACGTAAGAGATTTGTTAACAAAAACTGTTTTTCCTGTACCGGGAAAGGCGCCTGTCGAATTTCGAACGACGTTTCCGACCTCTACTACCATGTACATACTCTGAAATTCGTGCTTTTAGCACCCTAAATCAGAAACAAGCAGCACCACGTAAGAGATTTGTTAACAAAAACTGTTTTTCCTGTACCGGGAAAGGCGCCTGTCGAATTTCGAACGACGTTTCCGACCTCTACTACCATGTACATACTCTGAAATTCGTGCTTTTAGCACCCTAAATCAGAAACAAGCAGCACCACGTAAGAGATTTGTTAACAAAAACTGTTTTTCCTGTACCGGGAAAGGCGCCTGTCGAATTTCGAACGACGTTTCCGACCTCTACTACCATGTACATACTCTGAAATTCGTGCTTTTAGCACCCTAAATCAGAAACAAGCAGCACCACGTAAGAGATTTGTTAACAAAAACTGTTTTTCCTGTACCGGGAAAGGCGCCTGTCGAATTTCGAACGACGTTTCCGACCTCTACTACCATGTACATACTCTGAAATTCGTGCTTTTAGCACCCTAAATCAGAAACAAGCAGCACCACGTAAGAGATTTGTTAACAAAAACTGTTTTTCCTGTACCGGGAAAGGCGCCTGTCGAATTTCGAACGACGTTTCCGACCTCTACTACCATGTACATACTCTGAAATTCGTGCTTTTAGCACCCTAAATCAGAAACAAGCAGCACCACGTAAGAGATTTGTTAACAAAAACTGTTTTTCCTGTACCGGGAAAGGCGCCTGTCGAATTTCGAACGACGTTTCCGACCTCTACTACCATGTACATACTCTGAAATTCGTGCTTTTAGCACCCTAAATCAGAAACAAGCAGCACCACGTAAGAGATTTGTTAACAAAAACTGTTTTTCCTGTACCGGGAAAGGCGCCTGTCGAATTTCGAACGACGTTTCCGACCTCTACTACCATGTACATACTCTGAAATTCGTGCTTTTAGCACCCTAAATCAGAAACAAGCAGCACCACGTAAGAGATTTGTTAACAAAAACTGTTTTTCCTGTACCGGGAAAGGCGCCTGTCGAATTTCGAACGACGTTTCCGACCTCTACTACCATGTACATACTCTGAAATTCGTGCTTTTAGCACCCTAAATCAGAAACAAGCAGCACCACGTAAGAGATTTGTTAACAAAAACTGTTTTTCCTGTACCGGGAAAGGCGCCTGTCGAATTTCGAACGACGTTTCCGACCTCTACTACCATGTACATACTCTGAAATTCGTGCTTTTAGCACCCTAAATCAGAAACAAGCAGCACCACGTAAGAGATTTGTTAACAAAAACTGTTTTTCCTGTACCGGGAAAGGCGCCTGTCGAATTTCGAACGACGTTTCCGACCTCTACTACCATGTACATACTCTGAAATTCGTGCTTTTAGCACCCTAAATCAGAAACAAGCAGCACCACGTAAGAGATTTGTTAACAAAAACTGTTTTTCCTGTACCGGGAAAGGCGCCTGTCGAATTTCGAACGACGTTTCCGACCTCTACTACCATGTACATACTCTGAAATTCGTGCTTTTAGCACCCTAAATCAGAAACAAGCAGCACCACGTAAGAGATTTGTTAACAAAAACTGTTTTTCCTGTACCGGGAAAGGCGCCTGTCGAATTTCGAACGACGTTTCCGACCTCTACTACCATGTACATACTCTGAAATTCGTGCTTTTAGCACCCTAAATCAGAAACAAGCAGCACCACGTAAGAGATTTGTTAACAAAAACTGTTTTTCCTGTACCGGGAAAGGCGCCTGTCGAATTTCGAACGACGTTTCCGACCTCTACTACCATGTACATACTCTGAAATTCGTGCTTTTAGCACCCTAAATCAGAAACAAGCAGCACCACGTAAGAGATTTGTTAACAAAAACTGTTTTTCCTGTACCGGGAAAGGCGCCTGTCGAATTTCGAACGACGTTTCCGACCTCTACTACCATGTACATACTCTGAAATTCGTGCTTTTAGCACCCTAAATCAGAAACAAGCAGCACCACGTAAGAGATTTGTTAACAAAAACTGTTTTTCCTGTACCGGGAAAGGCGCCTGTCGAATTTCGAACGACGTTTCCGACCTCTACTACCATGTACATACTCTGAAATTCGTGCTTTTAGCACCCTAAATCAGAAACAAGCAGCACCACGTAAGAGATTTGTTAACAAAAACTGTTTTTCCTGTACCGGGAAAGGCGCCTGTCGAATTTCGAACGACGTTTCCGACCTCTACTACCATGTACATACTCTGAAATTCGTGCTTTTAGCACCCTAAATCAGAAACAAGCAGCACCACGTAAGAGATTTGTTAACAAAAACTGTTTTTCCTGTACCGGGAAAGGCGCCTGTCGAATTTCGAACGACGTTTCCGACCTCTACTACCATGTACATACTCTGAAATTCGTGCTTTTAGCACCCTAAATCAGAAACAAGCAGCACCACGTAAGAGATTTGTTAACAAAAACTGTTTTTCCTGTACCGGGAAAGGCGCCTGTCGAATTTCGAACGACGTTTCCGACCTCTACTACCATGTACATACTCTGAAATTCGTGCTTTTAGCACCCTAAATCAGAAACAAGCAGCACCACGTAAGAGATTTGTTAACAAAAACTGTTTTTCCTGTACCGGGAAAGGCGCCTGTCGAATTTCGAACGACGTTTCCGACCTCTACTACCATGTACATACTCTGAAATTCGTGCTTTTAGCACCCTAAATCAGAAACAAGCAGCACCACGTAAGAGATTTGTTAACAAAAACTGTTTTTCCTGTACCGGGAAAGGCGCCTGTCGAATTTCGAACGACGTTTCCGACCTCTACTACCATGTACATACTCTGAAATTCGTGCTTTTAGCACCCTAAATCAGAAACAAGCAGCACCACGTAAGAGATTTGTTAACAAAAACTGTTTTTCCTGTACCGGGAAAGGCGCCTGTCGAATTTCGAACGACGTTTCCGACCTCTACTACCATGTACATACTCTGAAATTCGTGCTTTTAGCACCCTAAATCAGAAACAAGCAGCACCACGTAAGAGATTTGTTAACAAAAACTGTTTTTCCTGTACCGGGAAAGGCGCCTGTCGAATTTCGAACGACGTTTCCGACCTCTACTACCATGTACATACTCTGAAATTCGTGCTTTTAGCACCCTAAATCAGAAACAAGCAGCACCACGTAAGAGATTTGTTAACAAAAACTGTTTTTCCTGTACCGGGAAAGGCGCCTGTCGAATTTCGAACGACGTTTCCGACCTCTACTACCATGTACATACTCTGAAATTCGTGCTTTTAGCACCCTAAATCAGAAACAAGCAGCACCACGTAAGAGATTTGTTAACAAAAACTGTTTTTCCTGTACCGGGAAAGGCGCCTGTCGAATTTCGAACGACGTTTCCGACCTCTACTACCATGTACATACTCTGAAATTCGTGCTTTTAGCACCCTAAATCAGAAACAAGCAGCACCACGTAAGAGATTTGTTAACAAAAACTGTTTTTCCTGTACCGGGAAAGGCGCCTGTCGAATTTCGAACGACGTTTCCGACCTCTACTACCATGTACATACTCTGAAATTCGTGCTTTTAGCACCCTAAATCAGAAACAAGCAGCACCACGTAAGAGATTTGTTAACAAAAACTGTTTTTCCTGTACCGGGAAAGGCGCCTGTCGAATTTCGAACGACGTTTCCGACCTCTACTACCATGTACATACTCTGAAATTCGTGCTTTTAGCACCCTAAATCAGAAACAAGCAGCACCACGTAAGAGATTTGTTAACAAAAACTGTTTTTCCTGTACCGGGAAAGGCGTCTGTCGAATTTCGAACGACGTTTCCGACCTCTACTACCATGTACATACTCTGAAATTCGTGCTTTTAGCACCCTAAATCAGAAACAAGCAGCACCACGTAAGAGATTTGTTAACAAAAACTGTTTTTCCTGTACCGGGAAAGGCGTCTGTCGAATTTCGAACGACGTTTCCGACCTCTACTACCATGTACATACTCTGAAATTCGTGCTTTTAGCACCCTAAATCAGAAACAAGCAGCACCACGTAAGAGATTTGTTAACAAAAACTGTTTTTCCTGTACCGGGAAAGGCGCCTGTCGAATTTCGAACGACGTTTCCGACCTCTACTACCATGTACATACTCTGAAATTCGTGCTTTTAGCACCCTAAATCAGAAACAAGCAGCACCACGTAAGAGATTTGTTAACAAAAACTGTTTTTCCTGTACCGGGAAAGGCGTCTGTCGAATTTCGAACGACGTTTCCGACCTCTACTACCATGTACATACTCTGAAATTCGTGCTTTTAGCACCCTAAATCAGAAACAAGCAGCACCACGTAAGAGATTTGTTAACAAAAACTGTTTTTCCTGTACCGGGAAAGGCGCCTGTCGAATTTCGAACGACGTTTCCGACCTCTACTACCATGTACATACTCTGAAATTCGTGCTTTTAGCACCCTAAATCAGAAACAAGCAGCACCACGTAAGAGATTTGTTAACAAAAACTGTTTTTCCTGTACCGGGAAAGGCGTCTGTCGAATTTCGAACGACGTTTCCGACCTCTACTACCATGTACATACTCTGAAATTCGTGCTTTTAGCACCCTAAATCAGAAACAAGCAGCACCACGTAAGAGATTTGTTAACAAAAACTGTTTTTCCTGTACCGGGAAAGGCGCCTGTCGAATTTCGAACGACGTTTCCGACCTCTACTACCATGTACATACTCTGAAATTCGTGCTTTTAGCACCCTAAATCAGAAACAAGCAGCACCACGTAAGAGATTTGTTAACAAAAACTGTTTTTCCTGTACCGGGAAAGGCGTCTGTCGAATTTCGAACGACGTTTCCGACCTCTACTACCATGTACATACTCTGAAATTCGTGCTTTTAGCACCCTAAATCAGAAACAAGCAGCACCACGTAAGAGATTTGTTAACAAAAACTGTTTTTCCTGTACCGGGAAAGGCGTCTGTCGAATTTCGAACGACGTTTCCGACCTCTACTACCATGTACATACTCTGAAATTCGTGCTTTTAGCACCCTAAATCAGAAACAAGCAGCACCACGTAAGAGATTTGTTAACAAAAACTGTTTTTCCTGTACCGGGAAAGGCGTCTGTCGAATTTCGAACGACGTTTCCGACCTCTACTACCATGTACATACTCTGAAATTCGTGCTTTTAGCACCCTAAATCAGAAACAAGCAGCACCACGTAAGAGATTTGTTAACAAAAACTGTTTTTCCTGTACCGGGAAAGGCGTCTGTCGAATTTCGAACGACGTTTCCGACCTCTACTACCATGTACATACTCTGAAATTCGTGCTTTTAGCACCCTAAATCAGAAACAAGCAGCACCACGTAAGAGATTTGTTAACAAAAACTGTTTTTCCTGTACCGGGAAAGGCGTCTGTCGAATTTCGAACGACGTTTCCGACCTCTACTACCATGTACATACTCTGAAATTCGTGCTTTTAGCACCCTAAATCAGAAACAAGCAGCACCACGTAAGAGATTTGTTAACAAAAACTGTTTTTCCTGTACCGGGAAAGGCGCCTGTCGAATTTCGAACGACGTTTCCGACCTCTACTACCATGTACATACTCTGAAATTCGTGCTTTTAGCACCCTAAATCAGAAACAAGCAGCACCACGTAAGAGATTTGTTAACAAAAACTGTTTTTCCTGTACCGGGAAAGGCGCCTGTCGAATTTCGAACGACGTTTCCGACCTCTACTACCATGTACATACTCTGAAATTCGTGCTTTTAGCACCCTAAATCAGAAACAAGCAGCACCACGTAAGAGATTTGTTAACAAAAACTGTTTTTCCTGTACCGGGAAAGGCGTCTGTCGAATTTCGAACGACGTTTCCGACCTCTACTACCATGTACATACTCTGAAATTCTTGCTTTTAGCACCCTAAATCAGAAACAAGCAGCACCACGTAAGAGATTTGTTAACAAAAACTGTTTTTCCTGTACCGGGAAAGGCGTCTGTCGAATTTCGAACGACGTTTCCGACCTCTACTACCATGTACATACTCTGAAATTCGTGCTTTTAGCACCCTAAATCAGAAACAAGCAGCACCACGTAAGAGATTTGTTAACAAAAACTGTTTTTCCTGTACCGGGAAAGGCGTCTGTCGAATTTCGAACGACGTTTCCGACCTCTACTACCATGTACATACTCTGAAATTCTTGCTTTTAGCACCCTAAATCAGAAACAAGCAGCACCACGTAAGAGATTTGTTAACAAAAACTGTTTTTCCTGTACCGGGAAAGGCGTCTGTCGAATTTCGAACGACGTTTCCGACCTCTACTACCATGTACATACTCTGAAATTCGTGCTTTTAGCACCCTAAATCAGAAACAAGCAGCACCACGTAAGAGATTTGTTAACAAAAACTGTTTTTCCTGTACCGGGAAAGGCGTCTGTCGAATTTCGAACGACGTTTCCGACCTCTACTACCATGTACATACTCTGAAATTCTTGCTTTTAGCACCCTAAATCAGAAACAAGCAGCACCACGTAAGAGATTTGTTAACAAAAACTGTTTTTCCTGTACCGGGAAAGGCGTCTGTCGAATTTCGAACGACGTTTCCGACCTCTACTACCATGTACATACTCTGAAATTCGTGCTTTTAGCACCCTAAATCAGAAACAAGCAGCACCACGTAAGAGATTTGTTAACAAAAACTGTTTTTCCTGTACCGGGAAAGGCGCCTGTCGAATTTCGAACGACGTTTCCGACCTCTACTACCATGTACATACTCTGAAATTCGTGCTTTTAGCACCCTAAATCAGAAACAAGCAGCACCACGTAAGAGATTTGTTAACAAAAACTGTTTTTCCTGTACCGGGAAAGGCGTCTGTCGAATTTCGAACGACGTTTCCGACCTCTACTACCATGTACATACTCTGAAATTCTTGCTTTTAGCACCCTAAATCAGAAACAAGCAGCACCACGTAAGAGATTTGTTAACAAAAACTGTTTTTCCTGTACCGGGAAAGGCGTCTGTCGAATTTCGAACGACGTTTCCGACCTCTACTACCATGTACATACTCTGAAATTCTTGCTTTTAGCACCCTAAATCAGAAACAAGCAGCACCACGTAAGAGATTTGTTAACAAAAACTGTTTTTCCTGTACCGGGAAAGGCGTCTGTCGAATTTCGAACGACGTTTCCGACCTCTACTACCATGTACATACTCTGAAATTCTTGCTTTTAGCACCCTAAATCAGAAACAAGCAGCACCACGTAAGAGATTTGTTAACAAAAACTGTTTTTCCTGTACCGGGAAAGGCGTCTGTCGAATTTCGAACGACGTTTCCGACCTCTACTACCATGTACATACTCTGAAATTCTTGCTTTTAGCACCCTAAATCAGAAACAAGCAGCACCACGTAAGAGATTTGTTAACAAAAACTGTTTTTCCTGTACCGGGAAAGGCGTCTGTCGAATTTCGAACGACGTTTCCGACCTCTACTACCATGTACATACTCTGAAATTCTTGCTTTTAGCACCCTAAATCAGAAACAAGCAGCACCACGTAAGAGATTTGTTAACAAAAACTGTTTTTCCTGTACCGGGAAAGGCGTCTGTCGAATTTCGAACGACGTTTCCGACCTCTACTACCATGTACATACTCTGAAATTCTTGCTTTTAGCACCCTAAATCAGAAACAAGCAGCACCACGTAAGAGATTTGTTAACAAAAACTGTTTTTCCTGTACCGGGAAAGGCGTCTGTCGAATTTCGAACGACGTTTCCGACCTCTACTACCATGTACATACTCTGAAATTCTTGCTTTTAGCACCCTAAATCAGAAACAAGCAGCACCACGTAAGAGATTTGTTAACAAAAACTGTTTTTCCTGTACCGGGAAAGGCGTCTGTCGAATTTCGAACGACGTTTCCGACCTCTACTACCATGTACATACTCTGAAATTCTTGCTTTTAGCACCCTAAATCAGAAACAAGCAGCACCACGTAAGAGATTTGTTAACAAAAACTGTTTTTCCTGTACCGGGAAAGGCGTCTGTCGAATTTCGAACGACGTTTCCGACCTCTACTACCATGTACATACTCTGAAATTCTTGCTTTTAGCACCCTAAATCAGAAACAAGCAGCACCACGTAAGAGATTTGTTAACAAAAACTGTTTTTCCTGTACCGGGAAAGGCGTCTGTCGAATTTCGAACGACGTTTCCGACCTCTACTACCATGTACATACTCTGAAATTCTTGCTTTTAGCACCCTAAATCAGAAACAAGCAGCACCACGTAAGAGATTTGTTAACAAAAACTGTTTTTCCTGTACCGGGAAAGGCGTCTGTCGAATTTCGAACGACGTTTCCGACCTCTACTACCATGTACATACTCTGAAATTCTTGCTTTTAGCACCCTAAATCAGAAACAAGCAGCACCACGTAAGAGATTTGTTAACAAAAACTGTTTTTCCTGTACCGGGAAAGGCGCCTGTCGAATTTCGAACGACGTTTCCGACCTCTACTACCATGTACATACTCTGAAATTCTTGCTTTTAGCACCCTAAATCAGAAACAAGCAGCACCACGTAAGAGATTTGTTAACAAAAACTGTTTTTCCTGTACCGGGAAAGGCGTCTGTCGAATTTCGAACGACGTTTCCGACCTCTACTACCATGTACATACTCTGAAATTCTTGCTTTTAGCACCCTAAATCAGAAACAAGCAGCACCACGTAAGAGATTTGTTAACAAAAACTGTTTTTCCTGTACCGGGAAAGGCGTCTGTCGAATTTCGAACGACGTTTCCGACCTCTACTACCATGTACATACTCTGAAATTCTTGCTTTTAGCACCCTAAATCAGAAACAAGCAGCACCACGTAAGAGATTTGTTAACAAAAACTGTTTTTCCTGTACCGGGAAAGGCGCCTGTCGAATTTCGAACGACGTTTCCGACCTCTACTACCATGTACATACTCTGAAATTCTTGCTTTTAGCACCCTAAATCAGAAACAAGCAGCACCACGTAAGAGATTTGTTAACAAAAACTGTTTTTCCTGTACCGGGAAAGGCGTCTGTCGAATTTCGAACGACGTTTCCGACCTCTACTACCATGTACATACTCTGAAATTCTTGCTTTTAGCACCCTAAATCAGAAACAAGCAGCACCACGTAAGAGATTTGTTAACAAAAACTGTTTTTCCTGTACCGGGAAAGGCGTCTGTCGAATTTCGAACGACGTTTCCGACCTCTACTACCATGTACATACTCTGAAATTCTTGCTTTTAGCACCCTAAATCAGAAACAAGCAGCACCACGTAAGAGATTTGTTAACAAAAACTGTTTTTCCTGTACCGGGAAAGGCGTCTGTCGAATTTCGAACGACGTTTCCGACCTCTACTACCATGTACATACTCTGAAATTCTTGCTTTTAGCACCCTAAATCAGAAACAAGCAGCACCACGTAAGAGATTTGTTAACAAAAACTGTTTTTCCTGTACCGGGAAAGGCGTCTGTCGAATTTCGAACGACGTTTCCGACCTCTACTACCATGTACATACTCTGAAATTCTTGCTTTTAGCACCCTAAATCAGAAACAAGCAGCACCACGTAAGAGATTTGTTAACAAAAACTGTTTTTCCTGTACCGGGAAAGGCGTCTGTCGAATTTCGAACGACGTTTCCGACCTCTACTACCATGTACATACTCTGAAATTCTTGCTTTTAGCACCCTAAATCAGAAACAAGCAGCACCACGTAAGAGATTTGTTAACAAAAACTGTTTTTCCTGTACCGGGAAAGGCGTCTGTCGAATTTCGAACGACGTTTCCGACCTCTACTACCATGTACATACTCTGAAATTCTTGCTTTTAGCACCCTAAATCAGAAACAAGCAGCACCACGTAAGAGATTTGTTAACAAAAACTGTTTTTCCTGTACCGGGAAAGGCGTCTGTCGAATTTCGAACGACGTTTCCGACCTCTACTACCATGTACATACTCTGAAATTCTTGCTTTTAGCACCCTAAATCAGAAACAAGCAGCACCACGTAAGAGATTTGTTAACAAAAACTGTTTTTCCTGTACCGGGAAAGGCGTCTGTCGAATTTCGAACGACGTTTCCGACCTCTACTACCATGTACATACTCTGAAATTCTTGCTTTTAGCACCCTAAATCAGAAACAAGCAGCACCACGTAAGAGATTTGTTAACAAAAACTGTTTTTCCTGTACCGGGAAAGGCGTCTGTCGAATTTCGAACGACGTTTCCGACCTCTACTACCATGTACATACTCTGAAATTCTTGCTTTTAGCACCCTAAATCAGAAACAAGCAGCACCACGTAAGAGATTTGTTAACAAAAACTGTTTTTCCTGTACCGGGAAAGGCGTCTGTCGAATTTCGAACGACGTTTCCGACCTCTACTACCATGTACATACTCTGAAATTCTTGCTTTTAGCACCCTAAATCAGAAACAAGCAGCACCACGTAAGAGATTTGTTAACAAAAACTGTTTTTCCTGTACCGGGAAAGGCGTCTGTCGAATTTCGAACGACGTTTCCGACCTCTACTACCATGTACATACTCTGAAATTCTTGCTTTTAGCACCCTAAATCAGAAACAAGCAGCACCACGTAAGAGATTTGTTAACAAAAACTGTTTTTCCTGTACCGGGAAAGGCGTCTGTCGAATTTCGAACGACGTTTCCGACCTCTACTACCATGTACATACTCTGAAATTCTTGCTTTTAGCACCCTAAATCAGAAACAAGCAGCACCACGTAAGAGATTTGTTAACAAAAACTGTTTTTCCTGTACCGGGAAAGGCGTCTGTCGAATTTCGAACGACGTTTCCGACCTCTACTACCATGTACATACTCTGAAATTCTTGCTTTTAGCACCCTAAATCAGAAACAAGCAGCACCACGTAAGAGATTTGTTAACAAAAACTGTTTTTCCTGTACCGGGAAAGGCGTCTGTCGAATTTCGAACGACGTTTCCGACCTCTACTACCATGTACATACTCTGAAATTCTTGCTTTTAGCACCCTAAATCAGAAACAAGCAGCACCACGTAAGAGATTTGTTAACAAAAACTGTTTTTCCTGTACCGGGAAAGGCGTCTGTCGAATTTCGAACGACGTTTCCGACCTCTACTACCATGTACATACTCTGAAATTCTTGCTTTTAGCACCCTAAATCAGAAACAAGCAGCACCACGTAAGAGATTTGTTAACAAAAACTGTTTTTCCTGTACCGGGAAAGGCGTCTGTCGAATTTCGAACGACGTTTCCGACCTCTACTACCATGTACATACTCTGAAATTCTTGCTTTTAGCACCCTAAATCAGAAACAAGCAGCACCACGTAAGAGATTTGTTAACAAAAACTGTTTTTCCTGTACCGGGAAAGGCGTCTGTCGAATTTCGAACGACGTTTCCGACCTCTACTACCATGTACATACTCTGAAATTCTTGCTTTTAGCACCCTAAATCAGAAACAAGCAGCACCACGTAAGAGATTTGTTAACAAAAACTGTTTTTCCTGTACCGGGAAAGGCGCCTGTCGAATTTCGAACGACGTTTCCGACCTCTACTACCATGTACATACTCTGAAATTCTTGCTTTTAGCACCCTAAATCAGAAACAAGCAGCACCACGTAAGAGATTTGTTAACAAAAACTGTTTTTCCTGTACCGGGAAAGGCGTCTGTCGAATTTCGAACGACGTTTCCGACCTCTACTACCATGTACATACTCTGAAATTCTTGCTTTTAGCACCCTAAATCAGAAACAAGCAGCACCACGTAAGAGATTTGTTAACAAAAACTGTTTTTCCTGTACCGGGAAAGGCGTCTGTCGAATTTCGAACGACGTTTCCGACCTCTACTACCATGTACATACTCTGAAATTCTTGCTTTTAGCACCCTAAATCAGAAACAAGCAGCACCACGTAAGAGATTTGTTAACAAAAACTGTTTTTCCTGTACCGGGAAAGGCGTCTGTCGAATTTCGAACGACGTTTCCGACCTCTACTACCATGTACATACTCTGAAATTCTTGCTTTTAGCACCCTAAATCAGAAACAAGCAGCACCACGTAAGAGATTTGTTAACAAAAACTGTTTTTCCTGTACCGGGAAAGGCGCCTGTCGAATTTCGAACGACGTTTCCGACCTCTACTACCATGTACATACTCTGAAATTCTTGCTTTTAGCACCCTAAATCAGAAACAAGCAGCACCACGTAAGAGATTTGTTAACAAAAACTGTTTTTCCTGTACCGGGAAAGGCGTCTGTCGAATTTCGAACGACGTTTCCGACCTCTACTACCATGTACATACTCTGAAATTCTTGCTTTTAGCACCCTAAATCAGAAACAAGCAGCACCACGTAAGAGATTTGTTAACAAAAACTGTTTTTCCTGTACCGGGAAAGGCGTCTGTCGAATTTCGAACGACGTTTCCGACCTCTACTACCATGTACATACTCTGAAATTCTTGCTTTTAGCACCCTAAATCAGAAACAAGCAGCACCACGTAAGAGATTTGTTAACAAAAACTGTTTTTCCTGTACCGGGAAAGGCGTCTGTCGAATTTCGAACGACGTTTCCGACCTCTACTACCATGTACATACTCTGAAATTCTTGCTTTTAGCACCCTAAATCAGAAACAAGCAGCACCACGTAAGAGATTTGTTAACAAAAACTGTTTTTCCTGTACCGGGAAAGGCGTCTGTCGAATTTCGAACGACGTTTCCGACCTCTACTACCATGTACATACTCTGAAATTCTTGCTTTTAGCACCCTAAATCAGAAACAAGCAGCACCACGTAAGAGATTTGTTAACAAAAACTGTTTTTCCTGTACCGGGAAAGGCGTCTGTCGAATTTCGAACGACGTTTCCGACCTCTACTACCATGTACATACTCTGAAATTCTTGCTTTTAGCACCCTAAATCAGAAACAAGCAGCACCACGTAAGAGATTTGTTAACAAAAACTGTTTTTCCTGTACCGGGAAAGGCGCCTGTCGAATTTCGAACGACGTTTCCGACCTCTACTACCATGTACATACTCTGAAATTCTTGCTTTTAGCACCCTAAATCAGAAACAAGCAGCACCACGTAAGAGATTTGTTAACAAAAACTGTTTTTCCTGTACCGGGAAAGGCGTCTGTCGAATTTCGAACGACGTTTCCGACCTCTACTACCATGTACATACTCTGAAATTCTTGCTTTTAGCACCCTAAATCAGAAACAAGCAGCACCACGTAAGAGATTTGTTAACAAAAACTGTTTTTCCTGTACCGGGAAAGGCGTCTGTCGAATTTCGAACGACGTTTCCGACCTCTACTACCATGTACATACTCTGAAATTCTTGCTTTTAGCACCCTAAATCAGAAACAAGCAGCACCACGTAAGAGATTTGTTAACAAAAACTGTTTTTCCTGTACCGGGAAAGGCGCCTGTCGAATTTCGAACGACGTTTCCGACCTCTACTACCATGTACATACTCTGAAATTCTTGCTTTTAGCACCCTAAATCAGAAACAAGCAGCACCACGTAAGAGATTTGTTAACAAAAACTGTTTTTCCTGTACCGGGAAAGGCGTCTGTCGAATTTCGAACGACGTTTCCGACCTCTACTACCATGTACATACTCTGAAATTCTTGCTTTTAGCACCCTAAATCAGAAACAAGCAGCACCACGTAAGAGATTTGTTAACAAAAACTGTTTTTCCTGTACCGGGAAAGGCGTCTGTCGAATTTCGAACGACGTTTCCGACCTCTACTACCATGTACATACTCTGAAATTCTTGCTTTTAGCACCCTAAATCAGAAACAAGCAGCACCACGTAAGAGATTTGTTAACAAAAACTGTTTTTCCTGTACCGGGAAAGGCGCCTGTCGAATTTCGAACGACGTTTCCGACCTCTACTACCATGTACATACTCTGAAATTCTTGCTTTTAGCACCCTAAATCAGAAACAAGCAGCACCACGTAAGAGATTTGTTAACAAAAACTGTTTTTCCTGTACCGGGAAAGGCGTCTGTCGAATTTCGAACGACGTTTCCGACCTCTACTACCATGTACATACTCTGAAATTCTTGCTTTTAGCACCCTAAATCAGAAACAAGCAGCACCACGTAAGAGATTTGTTAACAAAAACTGTTTTTCCTGTACCGGGAAAGGCGTCTGTCGAATTTCGAACGACGTTTCCGACCTCTACTACCATGTACATACTCTGAAATTCTTGCTTTTAGCACCCTAAATCAGAAACAAGCAGCACCACGTAAGAGATTTGTTAACAAAAACTGTTTTTCCTGTACCGGGAAAGGCGTCTGTCGAATTTCGAACGACGTTTCCGACCTCTACTACCATGTACATACTCTGAAATTCTTGCTTTTAGCACCCTAAATCAGAAACAAGCAGCACCACGTAAGAGATTTGTTAACAAAAACTGTTTTTCCTGTACCGGGAAAGGCGTCTGTCGAATTTCGAACGACGTTTCCGACCTCTACTACCATGTACATACTCTGAAATTCTTGCTTTTAGCACCCTAAATCAGAAACAAGCAGCACCACGTAAGAGATTTGTTAACAAAAACTGTTTTTCCTGTACCGGGAAAGGCGTCTGTCGAATTTCGAACGACGTTTCCGACCTCTACTACCATGTACATACTCTGAAATTCTTGCTTTTAGCACCCTAAATCAGAAACAAGCAGCACCACGTAAGAGATTTGTTAACAAAAACTGTTTTTCCTGTACCGGGAAAGGCGTCTGTCGAATTTCGAACGACGTTTCCGACCTCTACTACCATGTACATACTCTGAAATTCTTGCTTTTAGCACCCTAAATCAGAAACAAGCAGCACCACGTAAGAGATTTGTTAACAAAAACTGTTTTTCCTGTACCGGGAAAGGCGCCTGTCGAATTTCGAACGACGTTTCCGACCTCTACTACCATGTACATACTCTGAAATTCTTGCTTTTAGCACCCTAAATCAGAAACAAGCAGCACCACGTAAGAGATTTGTTAACAAAAACTGTTTTTCCTGTACCGGGAAAGGCGTCTGTCGAATTTCGAACGACGTTTCCGACCTCTACTACAACTTTAATTATTCTAACTAAATTTCTAATAGTAACACTTAAGTTTACCCCGGCGATTCGCAGATATCGCTGTGTTTTCAACCGTATGTTTGCCGTAGCCGATCGGAAGCGTTCGGCTTTCCTCGGGCCATATGGTTTTGCGTGCATACGGGCGATATCTGCGGTTTCAACCGAAATTTTGGCAAACTTGCCAAGGATGGATTATCATGAAATTTGAATGTGCTGTAGGCCACATTCTACAGCATCATTCGGTGAAAAGGAATTTTGATTCCATCCAGCCGATTGTTTGCAAATGAAAGTTAAAGTTGGGGTAGTGTTCTCCCCGTGTTCTAATAAGATTGTGTGGATGAATTTAAAAGTTTTTGTGCTGAATGCGTGTGTTTAATTAAAATGAGTGGGAATGTTAATGGTTTGCTTAAATCTAGGCGTTAACTAATTAGCCAAAGTACAATAACGATGCGCTAGCAGCTAGGTGGTATAAATAATACATAATAAAATTTGGCGGCG